>RYZW01000143.1:0-114386 GCA_004367215.1 Colletotrichum trifolii | reverse complement strand
AAATAGGACTATGCGCGTTACGCTTGGCCACGTTTAGTTACACACAATACACACCAGATTTTGCCCCCTAATTACGTGCAACAGTATACAGTACGTAGGCCCATTGCCGCTCGGCTATCAGGGGCGGTCCAGCTTATCGGGTTCCTATGAGATGCAGTTGCCAGGCGACAAACTATCACAGAAAGCCAGCCCGAGCAATGATTCGCATCGATTTCAGTTTATATACTGGTTCGGAGCACCGGACCTGAGCTTCACAGACTGTGAGTTTTGTAACTTGTCGTCTGTCCAAAGACTAGGTACGGTAAAGGTAAACCCTTGCCAAGCTGAAGACGATGTCGCAATAGACCCCAAGACAGCTGAATCAGTGTCCACTATGGACCGTGCCGCAATCCTTTGAGCTGCGCCTCAACCGTATCGCGACTCTTGGCCGATGACTTCGGAGCTTCTGTCGTTATGAGTATCGAATCTATTTTCTCGATATCGCGGTTCAAAAATACAGGAATGATGTGGTGATGGGTCGAGCGGCACGTTCGACCGATGCAAGTCTGTGAGTCCCCAGTCCAGCGCAAACATCCTAACATTCACCCTGGAGGGTAAGGTGAGGGAGATCAGTGGCCAGAGGATCGATCCCCTGCATCTTTCGCATGGTGTCTTCAATGCCACCAACACCTCGTACCTTGCTGTACAGTATGGTGACAACGACACGTACGCTACAGCTCCGTTCCCTTCCGATGGAAACTTTCGACAGGAAAACGGACAGACCCAGGGCCCGTCAACTGCCATCCCGGGGAGATCACCGATCCATCTTCAGACGGTAGTGGCTCGGAGAATTGACCATTGCAACTTATAAGAGCCCAAGGTTTCATCGTTCTAAGCGTCACCAGCAAAACCACCTCGAAGCATATGTCTTTCTGAAATTCAAAGAACGCATTAAAATGGTGTCTCTTAGGACCGATCCTCTAAACCTTCCAGACTTTGACGACCTCCCACCCGTCAAAGGCATGCCCCAGGGCTGCGCGTGGGGCCTCTTCGACAAGGACGGGAATAAGGATGTTTACGGCACGCTGAACCTGCTCACGCCAGAGGTTGTCCAAGCCGCAAGCAGCGAAGTCAAGGACGGCGTCTCCATCTCACTCAAGTAGGCCAGCACCCATCTCTTCACAAATGGCATCATCTCACGTTGGTACAGCTGGACATTGGATGGCATGAACAAGCTGGGCATTCCCGGACGGAAGCCCACGGGTCACAAGATCCTCTCTTTTCGGGAGGGCATGTCTGTCGACGCCTCTGCCTGGGACGATGAGCTCGAGTTCAACACGCAGGCCTCCAGCCAGTGGGATAGTCTCGTCCACTGGCAGCACCAGCCGAGCGGGCTTGCCTACAACAACGTCAAGCCGTGTAATGAGAACATGTCCGCGACTGCGACGGGCGCAAACAAGTTACCCACGCTGGATCACTGGCACAGTCGTGGCGGCGTCGTGGGTCGTGGGGTCCTGATCGACTGGAAGGCCTATGCGGACGAGAAGGGCATCGAGAATCACCCCTTCGACGGCAACAGCGTCACCGTCGAGGACATCGAGGCCGTTGCTGCTCATCAAGGTGTCGAGTTCAAGCCCGGCGACGTTTTCCTCATCCGGTTTGGGGCCACCGAAGTCATCGACAACCTGCAGCCCGAGGACATGGCCAAGCTTGCAAACATGAAGCTGTCGGGTGTCGAGGGGTCAGTGGAGACGGCCAAGTGGTTCTGGAATAAGCATTTCAGCGCTGTTGTCGCCGATGCCAGCGCGTTTGAAGTGTTTCCTCCCGTGAAGCCCGATGGCAGCGTGGGTTCGATGGCCGATCTCGGTGAGTCTCCTTCTCTGGCCTGGCCGGCCGTGATCAAGAGTTTGACTATTCTAACTCGGCTCAGTATTGCATCCGTACTTCTTGAGCTTGTTCGGCTTGCCAATCGGAGAGCTATGGGACCTGAGTCGTCTTTCGCAGCACTGCAAGAAGACGGGCCGCTACACCTTTATGCTCACATCCGTCCCGCTGAACGTGCCTTGCTTGGTCGGTTCGCCGCCAAACGCGCTGGCTATCTTTTGAGTCTTTGGCCAAGGTGGATAGATGCCCATTGTCTTTGGAGGCTGTAGTCTTTCATTGGAGGTCCGTCTTCCAGCAACCACGACGCGAGAATATCTGGGGCTTGATGATGTGCTGCAAGATGCGATATCCGGCTGGAGGTTTTTATGTCGCTGAGCCACTCTGGAAACAATCTGCAACCAAACACCGACTAGCTAGCTTTTCCCAGAGTCTCGACAGGCCTTCCCGTGAGTTAATATATAGGATCCTTGAGTTGCCACGAGTCATGGAGATTTCTGCCTCGTCCCCCATGACAGTATGGTCACAAAGACCAACCCACTCGCAAGTGTATGCTCCAAGACCGCCCGCCAAGGATATAATCCCTGTGGCAACAAGGGCCTCGTGGATGGTTTGACTTTTTGCCAAACACCAGCCAACCGGGAGTATTCACCTTATCGGCTTGCGCTCCGTAATTAACGCAGGTTCGACGCGAACCTGTCGCGTCATCTCTTTCATTACCTCGCGTCTTATCCTGGCCTTCTTTTATTACGTCTTCATTGCCAGTGCTCGTGTTTCCTGAGAACCATTACCTCGCACTCACGTCTCTTACTGATATTTACCCATAATTATCACCCACTACCGCCATCATGCCGCCCGTCCGTACCCCGAAAAGCAGCTCCGCAAAGAAAGGAGGAACATTAGCAGCATATGGATTCCTCCCCGTTCCCAAGTCGCAAGTCTCTCGATCGGAGCCAACATCCAGCCCTCAGACCGCGTCGAAACCCGAACCAACACCTACACCTCGGCCAGTCGCCCAGTCTAAAGCACCTCAGCCTGCCGCAACTGCGCCCACGCCATCTCCCAGCGCTCAAAAGCCAGTGAGCAAGCCACCGGCGGTCATCACAGTTGAAGAGTCTCCCTCGAGCTCTCAGGGTGAACAGCGAAGAGCCAACGCACCAACTGCACAGCCCGCACCAGCGCCAGCGGTCCCCAAGAACAAACCCGGCCGACCGCGCGCCGCGGCAGTTGTTCGCGGAGTCAAGGAAGCCCGGTTCGAGGGTAATCTCGAATGGGGGAGAGACCATGCCAAGTTCCTCGGCACCACGACACGAACTGTGTTTTTCAAGTGGTTCATGCTCCAACCGTACGTCTCTTTTCGCAGCCAGCGCTCCGTCTACGAGTGGACTTCACTGACACAACATCTAGAGAGCACATCGACACCCTAATCGACACGCCATCGCTCTGCGCGAACCTCAAGCGCTTCGAGTACATGTGGATCGACGGCGACAAGCACGCCAGGGCCATCACGAACGCCGACATTGAGAGGCTCGCCCAAGCGTGCCCCAACCTCGACACCTTCCTCTTGGGTGGTGTTGACGACGCCAAAGTCGACGGCGAAGCGCTGATTGCGCTGTTCAGACACTGTCCCAACCTCAAGACGGTGAGGCTCCTCACAAGAGTAGACACGCAACCTTTCGAAATCCTGTCCACGAGGCCAGCCTGGGTTCCCAAGTTGAAGACGCTCAGCATCACGAGCACGGGCGGCAGGAACTGCACAGAGGAGAAGGCGCGGCTCAAGACCGTCAGAGAGGCTACGAGGGTGAGGGATAAGATGACGGTCTGGTTCATCAAGACGATGGTGACAAAGGATGAGCTCGAGATAAAGCCGGGTGCCATGTTTGAGCGTGGCATGAATAAGCAGTGGTCGTGGGGCAAAGCGGCAAAAGCGAATGATCTTCACGTGGCACACGACGATTACGGCCGTTGGTAGATAGAACGGCAAGCGCATAGAGTTACTTGTCTAAAATAATTACAGCTTGTTTGCATAGCGTACATCAGATGTGTGACTCGTGGGCATGAGTTGGTAGGTCTGACCTAGCAACAGCAATGAGGTCAAGATTACCACCATCGTAGTAAGAGCAGTTGTATGGTCGTGCAAGAACTGGCAAAATCATCCTGGCTGGACCGCGCGTGGGAGACCGACTTCAAAGCGCGCATTTCTGTCATGTGATGCAAAAAGCTCGCGCATACTTCAGCATGTCGAGGGACATGTTCTACCAGCTGCTCGATGAATCGATTTTACTCATAACCGCCTGCAGACTGGTCATCTGTCACTCACATCCAGAAAAGGGTGATCCAGCTGCAACGCGCCCAGTCAATATGTCGATGGCAATCTCATCAATAAGGAGTCTTCTGCTGTGTGACTCTTGTGCACTCAGAGACATTGGCCACACCGACGACGTTGTCCTCAAGTCTGCCAGATAATCTATGCTTTACCCTAAAATAGCCCTTTGGCGTGTCATTGTGAACCTACGCTTGGGATCGTCGTGTCTTGCGATCTCTCAGGTCTCTTGTTTCCACGCACTTGGGTAGCTCGCCGTCATCCTTGCGTGTCTTGTGTCACATCGAGATGGCGTTAGCGAACTTGCTTACCGGTATCAGTAATCGTCCAGGCCACCTGCGGCTACCCTCAACTATTTGATCTTCATTTTCCGTGGCGTGGAGCGGTTTGAACATGCTCGGGGTGTTGCTTCACCCGGATCCTCGGCGGCAAGTCAAAGTCACAAATCCGGGAACCTTCATCAAGGTACGAGGTCTGATGGTGGTCTCCTTGAAGACCAGCTGTTTGATCTTCCAGTCAATTCTTCCACAAGCCAGAACCTGACTTTTCCAAGATAGGCCATGACCTGCCCGTTACCTTTACCCAACGATTCAACTTCAGTCTCGGTAGTTCATTCTCTTCGTCGATAATCCTGCTCAAGCGAGAAGTGCATATCCAGCATCAAATTCAATGGCCAAGTTTCAGCCACCTAATATCCATAGACGACATTTCGGGAATCGACAGACATCTGACGGAGAAGATCCAAAGATCTCTGTACGATCGATCCCCACGCCCGCCGGATCAGAGACATCAGCCTGCCCGGTCTGATGATGTACCTCGGGCAAATGCTACAGATCTAGCAGATGCCTCCGGAGAACGCTGCCCAAGGATTCTCGCCCCGTCGCCTTTCGGCACCGCGCAGCTTCATTCTGCAACGCAATTCCTGTCTGGTTGCACAGAGTCAGATACATCCACCAATAAGCTTGTGTGATTGTTAAACAAGACCTTGTCTCGACCTTTCTCAGTCAGCCTGACGACTCGATATTCAACATTTAATGTACGAATACCTGTATGCATGGTAGAAGCGCAAAGACGATGCAGCATGTAGCCGTGACGCACCTCGCAAGGTCTTCCCAAAGTCGTTACCGTCAACGGGCGAGATACACTTGCATGCATAATGTATTATTTGTCCAGCCTATCATCCTTGCGAGGATGCTTTGACGATTCACGAGGCGTAATCTCCTGTTGTCTCATTCGACAGAGTAGGTAGAGGCATGTTCCAGGCACCCGGAACTCGTGTCACCTCGCGGTGGCGTATGGGCGTTTGCGTTCTGTGACGCTCTTTAAAGCAGGCAGGCAGGGACATCATCGTCTTTCTTCTCGTGATACTGCCGAGCCTAATGACGTGAGAGGAGAGCTGTTGGGAACAGATGCTCCGACCTGGAACGTGAGTACACTGCGCCCAAAACTCTCGTATTTGTTTCTTTATGAACAGGCTTGCCCACAACGTCGGTCCAGTTGTCGGGCAAATGTGATGACATTGAGCAGGGATCGGCCCCTCGTGGGTATCACGCTACAGTCAGGGGTAGAATATCACTGTTTGTGATCCCTCGGAGGTGAGATCCAGTGGATATGCGACTTCATTGCCAATAGGGGCGTGAGATTTTCATGTGCTACGTAGACAATAAGGAGACTCACGTTTTCCCTCTTTGACGCTTGGGCAGTGTCAGGGTGTGCCTATCCTCTTTCTCCTCGTGGCGTCGGACCAGGGATTATGTTTGCCTACCTACGGGAAAGGCGGTGGATTACGACAAGTTCAAGACGCCTGATGAAGACGGAGGCTGTAGCTTGGACGAATCTCTACAAACCGAGTAGCGGTGGTATTGTGAGCTGCATTAAGGGCCATGCAAATATCTGGAGCTAGAGGTTTTCGGGACTCGACAGCCAGCAAGGTTCACGGATATCTTTCTGAGCCGAAAGCATGACGCGGTAAAGCCAAGAAATGCGGCTTTCAAGGAAACGATACGAAGAGATCCCATGATTCTTTTTAAAGCGCATCCGTTCCCCTCTAGTTGCTGGAATAGAACGATGAAGCCGGCTTTCCAACTTGATCCTCTTCTCGAGCAAGTCTCACTCCCTGGCCCTACCTCCAACCTGGTCCTCACTTCTACCATCTCTCGCCATTACCTCAAGAGCCCGCACGTTGATAGTCCTCACCTCTTGCTCCATATCAACGTCATTATGTCCGGCGCATCCTCAGTCCGGGCCTGTGCCTTCGCCTCCCTTTTGGTGACGTTCGTTCTTAGCAGGAGTGCTCATTTGAGCGTGCTCTCGGCCATTTTGACGTTCTTCTCAATTTTTTCGCTCCTTTGTTCCATTCTCATCGGATACTGGGCCTTCGTATACCCTCGATGGATCTCCCCTTTGCGTCATCTTCCCACGCCAAAGGTACGTTTTTGCTCTTGTCAACCAGTCGAACTCTGAACATGCAGAATGAACAAATCACTAACAAGCGTGCTAAGGGAGGCCACTTCTTCATTGGCCAAATGTATAATCAACTCACAACGCCCGGCCCGGTCGATCTCTTCGTATCGTGGATGCGCCGGTGGCCTGATGCTCATCTCGTGCGGTATTTTTCTATTGGAAACACCGAGACACTCATGGTCAACAGTCTTGCTGCTTTCAAAGAAGTTCAGCAGACCAAGGCATATTCTTTCCACAAGTCGCAGCTTGCAGCACGTATGTTCTCGCCCATCACGGGCCATGGTCTCATGTTCTCGGAAGGAGACGAGCGCAAGAGAAAACGGACGCAGCTTGCTAGTGAGTTTAATCGTGTTGCCGGGGAGCTTTTGCATCATTAACCACAACATCAGAAGCCTTTTCCAACCAAAACACGCGCCGGATGTTACCGGTTTTTCAACTCAAGGCAAGACAACTTTGTGAAAGCATCAACCAGGAAATTGGCGGAGACGACCGCAAAATCGTTGAAGGTGAAACTACCCGACAAGTTCTCTCTACTTTCCCCAGCTCACGATCCGTAGTGGAACACTGCCTTAGAAAAGCGACTCTCGACGTCTTCGTCATCGGTTCTATGGGTTGCGACCTCGACAGCCTCTCTCTCCCGCAGGCGCACTTTTTCGATGTCTACGAGCGCATCATCCGCCAACCGGCTTCAGGTCACATCATCACATTTCTCGATGGCCACTTCCCCGTGCGCCCGTGGCTCCCCCTCAAGGGCAACCGGAGATGGCTGAGCGACCTTGCCCTCATCCGAAGTATGCTGTTAAACTGTGTTGGAAACCGGAGGATGGAGGTGCTGTCAGAAATGAAGACGGGTGCCGAAAAGAACTCTGACCGAAGGGACATTCTTACCTTCATTCTCGAAGACTGCCAACTTGAAGAGATGGACAGAGATTGGACAGATTTGGAGTTATTGGAATACGTGAGTCCAGCGAAACCCCCACGAAAAACCATGGACACCAACTAATGATCGTCTAGATGCTCAACTTCATTGCCGGAGGCCACGAGACCACCGGAACGACGCTGATGTGGGTGACGTACATTCTGGCCACGAGACCAGACATACAGAGTCGCCTCAAAAAGGAAGTCTTTGCTCTCTGCGCCGGAAAACCTCGCGGTTGGGAGCCGAGCTACGAGGAAATCGAGCATCTGACCTACGTCAACAACTTTCTTCGCGAAACCTTAAGATACTACTCACCAGGTATGCATCTTTCTTCCGATACCCAATTGTCATATCACTGACTACCCATAGCCATCTTCCTTCCACGGGAAGCGGCAGAGGACGTCACAGTATGCGGCACTTTCGTTCCAAAAGGCACACAAATCACTCTCTGCCCTGCCGTCTCTCACTTCAACCCCCTGTTTTGGGGCCCTGATGTGGACACGTTCGATCCAGACCGCTGGTCGGACGGTCGAGTCTGCAAGGACTCTTACGCAATGGAGGCTTTTTTGCAGGGTCCCGCAGGATGCATCGCCAAGAATATGGCTTTGCTGAACGTCAAGGCCGTGATAGTCGAGCTCGTCCGCAACTTCATCTTCGCCCCCGCACCGGAATACGACGGGACTCTGAAGCTGGCGAACCCCCACTTCACATTACGGCCCAAGGAGACCCTGAGGGTTGTCGTCGAGCGAGAGGTTGCGAAACATGGTTGAGGACGACTTCACCATAACAGCTTGAAGGCCCGATGAGAAGAGAAATACGTGGCAGAGCAGTATACATGAGTCTAGATGCTCGGCTATCAATGAAAATATACCCTATCTACTATCATGAACTCACTTTTCGCGAAGTAGGGAACGCGTCAGCACAGCGCATGTCACTGGTCAACCGCTTCTCGAACATCTGAAAATTAAAACATGCTACCAGAAGGACCTTGACTTGGCAATAGTCAGCAAACTTGTCGTAATCAAGATAGTCCAAAGAGACTTCTGTTGCAAAGAGAGAGACCTCTCTGGATTATCCACCATCATGAGGTAACTAGTTACTATGTAAAAGTTTGCCATCCAGGCCACAGAGAAATGACACGTCTCCTTTGCTCGGCGAGGAAGAACTTGCCTGTTCGATCTGATCGAGTAGTGAGTACAGCCACGACTATCTTAACAGAAGGGTAACAGAAGGGTAGTACGGCGTTCCGTCATTGATCAGAAAGGCCTCCGGGAGTGTTCTCAGTGATATGCGAATGTTTATGGCGAGTCGATACTCCTGATCAGGTATCCGAGCCGCAGCTGGAAATCGACTTGCAAGAAACGCATCGAACGTAGTAGCTGGAACCGAACCACATCATGAAAGCGGGAAAATTGCATCTATGAGTGAGATGAAAGTGAGAATTGAGAGCATTTACGCTGATAAGCAGTTGAACATGGCCTCTGCTGGCGTTAGTGAGTGCATGTGTCGCTGTGAAGACTGTCGCACACCGATCTCATCATGCAGCAGATATGAGCTCATAAGAGACGAAAAACTGTAGTCTTTTGAGCTTCGACGCCTCAGAGGGTTTTCCCTGCTCATTGGGTGTCTTTCGTAGCAAGATGTGGAATCTGCAATGAGATTGAAGTGCTCAGTGAGATGCGTTTCGCTTGACGACGAAGAGGCACTGTGAGCCAGGTGAGCCTCGGCCGAACATATCGCAGATACGGCAAGACCACACTCTAAAACCGACTTGGCGGTCACATATGAAAGTGGAGAGGTGCATGTGGGCTGGCGGGGAAGGAATGGCCGAAGAGGCTGGACTTGAAAGACGAGAAGACGATGGGCTCAGGAACAGCTCAGGTAGAAGTTCTGGAAGGATGCGAAACATTTCGGCATGGCTTTTAATTAGTCGAATGCGCGATGAAAGGTTTCTAGCAACACCAGATGTTAGAGCAAATCGTGGACAAAGAAGCGCACGTGGTGTTCCGGCGTCTAGATCCGGAGCTAGGCCGAAGAGACGACCAGACGACGCTTATCCTCAAGAGGTGTAGCGCCCCACGCTGCTTCCTTTCCTTCCCGAGAAAAGGTGTGAAGGCTCTGTCGCTTAGCGCATCCTTTCCCGCGGATGTCATAGTTCATTCTTCCGAACGTCCGGAAAAATAAAGCGGAACTTCTGCAGCATTCCAGCCACTCAGAGGGCTGAAAGCGGGCGGAACTGGGGTTCAGCCACTTACGAAATCAACAGCCAGTGTCGCTGCTGCCAGTTTTCTGCAGTGAGGTTCAGCGCGTCCAGAGGAGTGCTGTAGTTTACTGGGACAGGCCATTTAGGTTCCCTTTCACCTGTTCTGGGTGGAACGGTACCTCCGGTCTGTAGCCGGACCTTGCTTTTTGCGGCATTTGACCAGCAACAGTTTGAGTCGGCAAAGTGCAACAACAGCAAGTCCTTGAGAAATTCCACTCTTTTTCTACTCTTCCTCTCCGCAGTCTCCTAAACCATCATCCTCCGATCCCCGATACCATCTTCGACCTCCCGAATAACTTCCAGAGGCACCATACTTACCGTCAAGATGCTTTCCAGAGGATCCGCCCGCACTGCGCAGGTACGTCTGTCGCCCATTGGCTTTCCGTTGACCCGGTCGACCATGTGAAGTCTTTTCGCCTGTGTTGCATCGTGGAGTGCACGATTACGAGAGGGGGAAAACAACACCGTCGCGACTTGGTCGGGATAAGAGGCACGGAGTAGACTGCACTTGTCAGAGCACTTCACGAAGCACCACGGCGTCTGACGACCACACGACTGCACTCGCACGCATCGTTACCCACAGACAACGGCTAACATGTCTCCCCCAGATTCTGCGCACTGCGCAGCCTGCCCGCGCCTACGCCACGGTTGGCTCCGACATCTTCAAGCCCACCAAGTTTGGCGGCAAGTACACCGTCACCTTGATCCCCGGTGACGGTATTGGTGCCGAGGTCGCCGAGAGCGTCAAGACCATCTTCAAGGCCGACAACGTGCCCATTGAGTGGGAGCAGGTCGAGGTTTCCGGCCTCAACACCACCTCGCCCGAGCGCACCGAGGACCTTTTCCGCGAGTCCGTCGCCTCCCTCCGCCGCAACAAGCTCGGCCTCAAGGGTATCCTGCACACCCCCATCGAGCGCTCCGGCCACCAGTCCTTCAACGTCGCCATGCGTCAGGAGCTCGACATCTACGCCTCCATCTCCCTCATCAAGAACATCCCCGGCTACCAGACCCGTCACGAGGGTGTCGACCTCGCCATCATCCGTGAGAACACCGAGGGCGAGTACTCTGGCCTCGAGCACCAGTCCGTCCCCGGCGTCGTCGAGAGCTTGAAGATCATCACCCGCGCCAAGTCTGAGCGTATCGCCAAGTTCGCCTTCAACTTTGCCCTGGCCAACAACCGTAAGAAGGTTACCTGCATCCACAAGGCCAACATCATGAAGCTGGCCGACGGTCTCTTCCGCTCCACCTTCCACAGGGTCGCCAACGACTACCCCACCCTCGAGGTCAACGACATGATTGTCGACAACGCTTCCATGCAGGCCGTCAGCAAGCCCCAGCAGTTCGACGTCATGGTCATGCCCAACCTGTACGGTGGCATTCTGTCCAACATTGGTGCCGCCCTCGTCGGTGGTGCCGGTATCGTCCCCGGCTGCAACATGGGCCGCGACGTTGCCGTCTTCGAGCCCGGTTGCCGTCACGTCGGTCTCGACATCAAGGGCAAGGACCAGGCCAACCCCACTGCCCTGATCCTGTCCGGCTCTATGCTCCTCCGCCACCTTGGCCTTGACGACCACGCCAACCGCATTTCCCAGGCCATCTACGGCGTCATTGCCGACGGGTAAGTCGTTCGGAGCGTACACAAAACTCTCGCTAACAACCTCGCAGCAAGGTCCGCACCCGCGACATGGGCGGCGATGCCACCACCCACCAGTTCACCAAGGCCATCCTCGACAAGATGGACACCTTGTAAATGTAGCACCATCAATCTGATGAGCGAATAACCCACCCAGACCACGGCGCCGTCCTTTCCTCGAACCTACCTCTCACGAATAGACTCTAGCCCATCGCGAGGGCGAGACTGGGATGGAGAATGATACCACCGACGCGGTCGACATGCATAAAACAGCGGAGGAGGCAAATAGATTTTCTGTTTTTGGACACTGGGGGAGGCTCGGTCTCGGTGGAAGATTGTAGTTGTACCAGTTGTACGTAGCATAGGAGTCACGCAAAGCATATGAGTTCTTTTTGTCCAGATCTGGTTTATATACGTCTTTATCTTGAGGCTGCTGGCCCCTGACTAGTGAACCTGGTCATTGTGAATGTATCGGCAACGTTCTGCCGCTTGATGACATCGCTGGACGTCTAAAATTTGGCGTCAGCCATAGCCTTGCCCAAATCTGACAACTAGATTTCAGCCTCGTCGCCCTCGGACGATCAACGTGCCTCGGCCGGGGAGTCAGTCGGCTCGGCCTCGCCGCACGTGGCTGTGGTCGCTCGGATAACATCGGCAATCCGAGCTCGTGTCTCGGGCGCCGAACCAGTCTCGGAGACTATCGAATCGCCGAGATGGGCAACCAGATAAGATGGAGACGATAAGATAAGATCACACAGAGTTCTCGGCCAATCTCATTCGAATGAGGAGTGAGAAGTGAGAAGTAAGCACAGGACATCACTCATGCATGAGATGAGCACTCATCATGTGGCTGACAAGACTCATTGAAAGTTGTCGTCGATCACTAGAACGAAAGCCTAACTAAAACTAATACACATTCCTGACATGGTCTGAAAGTCCATATGAGGGAAGAAGTGAAGCACTCACACACTGACAAAGAAACCACCGATTGACAATTTGATTCTCCTGATGAAACCATCCCCCCTCCGTCGATCGGCATTCCTCAATGGGCCGGCGCAGCGAGTCCGTAGTAGCCGTGCCCCTTGCTCCCCCACTCGAAGCAATCACCGTAGAGCCGGCCTCCGGTCGACAGGCCCGTCGGAGCGCCACCTACAGCCGTCAGCAACCTCGTCTCATCTCTCTCGTCTCACCAGAGGCAAAACTCACAAGGCAGCGCGTGCATCTTCCTGTACCACTCCTTACACTGGTCGATGCTAAATTCCGCAATCATGGCGTCGACGTCCTGCTTCTCGCTCGGGCAGGCGTCCTTGTTGTCCCACTGGGGGCGGATCCAGAAGTGCACGAAGCCGACGTCGTACGTCTGGTTGTAGTCGCTGATGTCGGCCGTCCGCTCGCCGTACGACGTCCAGTAGTAGCCCGGGATATCGTTCTTGTTCTTTGTGAAACCGCTGCCGTCCTTTGTGATGTATTGGAGGGCGTTGTCGCAGAACTCCTCGACGACGTGGTCGTCGGGCTTGTAGGGCGCCGACTTGGAGTCGGTCCAGCAGAGCCCCGTGCCACGCTGGACGTGGGCGGGCGCCGGGAGGTTGTAGCGGTAGGTGACCTCGCCGCAGCCGTCGTAGGTGAGCTTCGCGGTCTGCTTCATCCAGAAGTTGAGGCCGCGGCCTGGCGGGTGTGAGAAGAGGCAGATGGCGGTGGCAGAAAGGGATGGGTGCAGGTGAGGGTGAGTCTACGAAATGGTGGGCGACTTACATCCTCCGGCGGTGAACAGTCTCGTAAAGACTTGTCTGCAGGAATGATCACACTTGTCGCCTCTACTGGACCAGTGTATTCTGACCTCCTTGGCTTCTCCAGCGCCCGGCAGGTTCTCGCCCCATATGCCTGATAATTCCCGAATCCCAAAATCGAGGCGGTCGTTGAATTTGTCACAAAAGGCGCTCATCACCCTTGAAAAAAGTGTTAAAGTAGATACCAAGACTACTGCTAAGGAGATTACCTACTCCCACCAAGTGTAGAAGTACACCATGGTGTCGGTGCTGGTACAGTCCGTGGAGTACTGGGCGTCGGGAACAAGCGGTGGCGCGCCACTCGCGATGTCGTCAGGGGATCGCTTGGCGATGGAGGGGAGAAGGTTGTCGATGGAACGGCCATCGTCCTCGAGGAAGTGTATCTCAATGTCTGAATGAGCCATGGGCTTGGCTGGAGAGGCGAGAGTCGGGTTAGCGAGCGCCGCGACAGCGGCGATGACGATGGGCTGGAAGCGCATGATGATGGTGATGGTCAAGTCGATCAGAAGTGTGACAGCTAGTGAAGACAAAAGATGTTAAAGAGCGTAAGGATCGTCAGAAGATTGGGCTACAGCACAAAAGAGATATATATCTCGGGAAAGCAAAGCTCGAGGTGATGTCGGTAGCACGAGATGGCGACTCGATTTAGGTCCTCCAGAGGCTGGTGCGTATGACTTTCTGGCAATCTTGAACTTCTCCTGAGTTTCTGGTCTAGAGTCACGTTTAGACGACGTCGAGGTCGGCCAGTGCAACATGAAAGGCGCGCTGCAGGTGACGCAAGATAGGCACCAAGCAAGGCAACTGATGACTGCTCGCTTCGTTGTGAGCCTCAGCCCCCATACTGGCAGCGATCCAATCGGAGACGATCCTGATGCATCTCACAACGTCCACCGACGTTCATGTTCGCTCGGTCAATTTACGAGACATGTCACTTGTGTTCCTGTGATATTTTGACATCATGTCCTGATGCTGTGACGACGACGGTGTGAAGAAGCAAGCACGCGAGTCTCGTTGCATCGAAACTTGGAGAACCCAACGAGGAATCGATGGCTTTGTGTTTCTTTACATCCGCGATGTTTGCTTTCTCGTAGCATCACGGACTGGTCTGGATTGAAGGATACTGAGGAAGGGCAGACAAAGCCGTTGACTCGACTACCGGCGGGCCGTGGCTCCAGACATATCCATCCGCCGCTGTGTACGGGTTGGGTTGAGCCATATCTCGTCCAATCGGCTCAGCTTTCCCAAAATCGATCTACTTTGCGGCGGAGATACCCCAGATTGCCCAACTTCATGAAGTTCTCAGAGTAATATCAGATGTCATGGGTATGAGCTTACGAAACTCTGAGAGTAGGGTTGCCTGTGTTTTCGTTCGAATAGGCTATGAATGTGTACCTGAAGCTGAGAAGAGCTCACAGTACACGTGTTGTTTAACAATACTCACAGGTAGAATCTAGCACGGAAACTGGTGGAATATCTCCGATTGGTACACTTTTGGTGTTGTCAGGACACGAGCACACAGGGTCACTTACACCGTCCTACTACACTTCACAACCCTTCTAACTCAGCGTCACCTGTGTGGCGATACCTCTAGATTGCGTGACTTCATTCCAGAGCGGTGTAGTTGAATCATCGCACGAAAGCACTGTGTTTTCAAATGTCCCAATGATTCTTCCATTTTCGCGAAGTGGAATCTCGGCCACCTGCATGAACCGCTCATCTGACCTCGCCAACTATTCCGGTCAACTTCCCGCACTTCCCCGTGACTTCGGCTCAGGGGCGATGCCCTCGTGTAACACGGAAAGTAAAGGTTGTTTGCGGTACACCGATACCCGGCATGCCGTCTCGAGGTCGTCGCCTCAATCCACTGTGTGCCACCCTGCTGTGTCTCATCGGCTGTTGACGTGGATGATGGGCGAACCAATTTTTATGACGACAAGATCCGGATATAAGGTCTATCTTTGCTGCATCTGTGTAGTGAGGGTATTGTTAAGAGGACAGAATGTGAAAGATTGCTAAATCCGATGAGCTGTTTGAGGGGCAAGGACAGGTAGGGGCAGTCGCGTATAGTTGTTGGCATCAGCAGCAAAGCAGGCCGATGGCTTTGGACATGCTGCTGGCCGATCCGGGTGGAAATATAAGAGGCGACTTTGATCTCATGAGCGATAGCACCATCACCAACAGGGACAGAAAGAGCAGCCGGACGTCGAACCGCCAAGCCATTGCGGTATGCTCTTACTCCCCCTTACCCCGGGACCATGCCTACTGTAAGTCTATAGAAGACAGAGAGAAACTACGGAGAATACAAAGAGACGAAGACGAGATGAGAAGGCTGAAGTCGCTCCTTTCCTTTTCCTCTTGTCGTCATCACGGCTGCACCGATGGTCTTTCCGGACGCGGTATAGAAAGACCCCTTCTAAGAAAGATAGTTATATCCTTCTGAGATATTTAAATCTAAGTATTACTTTATGTATAATTTAAAACTATAACTAATAAAGATAATGAGTAAATAGTAGTCTCAAGTAGGGTGTAGCCACGCCAGGCCCGCTACATAACCGACATTTAGCTGAGCATATGTTTGCTCCGCATGACATAAATACCGTCCTAAGTACTACTATATGTTGCTTCTGCAAGGTGGTGCAGAAGGTTCGGAGGGTTGTTCCACTCGTTGCCATCCGGCCCCGGAATCCTCCACTTGGCATCTGTCTCCTTGTTGGCTTTGTTCTCGTGCTGCACCCAGAACGAGAACGTATTAGACCACTCCAGTTCGTCGTCATCCGTACCGCGTAGTGCCTTGAACATTTGCTCGTCCGACGTATCGTCGCCCATGAGGAGGAGGAAATCCACTGCGCGGCGGCCTCCATGTTCATAATCGTGGAGCTCCCCCCTGTATGAGCGCGATACAATGTCCTCGACAATTTTGCCCTTGGACAGTTTGTTGTGCTTGACCTCGACAACCATGTTGCCCTTCATGGCAGAAACGTCAAACCCATTCGATCTAATGGCGGAGTTCAGCTCGTTGTAGAGTTCCTCGTAATTTGCGCCTGGGTTGTCCCGGTAATGCCAACTGAGGGAGTATTGCTTGACCTCGGTGCGCGTGTTGCTGAATCGTCCAGAATACCTGTCCATGATTCCTTGCAAGGTACTCTTCCAGGCCATGTTCAGACTGGCTCCCAGCGACACCCAGTTCTTGCCGGGCTCTTTGACGAGGGCGCCGTGCTCCGCGCTGAGACCCAGACCGTCAATGTTGCCGAACCACTTGTCCAGGAAGATCTTATCGCGACCCGAGATGAACCATATCGTGTTGTACTTGGAGCCCGCTAGGTCCCTGAGAGAGCTTAGGAGCGTGGCCGACGGGGTGGCCGACTCCGGATCGCTGTGGAAGGGCACCACCGTGCCGTCGTAGTCGAGCAGGATCACGCGGCGGTAGCCATCCTTGTATGCGGTTTTGATCCGTTGCCAGTCGCTGTAGACGTCGCGGAGCTCCGCGCGGGCGACGAGTCCCGGGTCACGGGTGGACAGAAACGAGGCCTCGACGTTGTGCTGCCCTGCCAGGAGCGCCGCCCCCAAGGTGGAGGCAGCAAAGAGGAGGCTTGCCCCGAGGAGTCTGGGAATTTTGCGGCTGAACATTTCAAGGGTATCCCTTGCGTACCCACGATACGTGGAACAAGAGTGCCGGGATGAACAAAGCGTGAAATAAGAAAAGGGTTGAGGCCTGGGAACAAGCAAACCCTGTTGTGATCTAAGGTAAGGTAGTAGTTGTAACCAGCTAAGGCGAACTTTTCTGCTCAGAGGGAAAGGGAGACAGTCTCACGAGCAGTATTTATCATGCAGGACATGCTCTTGTTTTCTATGCACATATAAAGGTTCTTTCAGCCTCGAAGCAGCCCGGACTCTTAAACTTCACCAAGGGAAATGAGTGCATTGAATATTTGGCCGGCCTGAAATTACCGCCACGGCTAAGAACACGTTGTGAAAAAGTTAGAAGGCGGCCGGGCCGCTCCGGAGTGGGATTCCAAAAGTTTAATCGGATATTTACTACCATGTTTGCAATCCAACATTATCCAAACATTTACCCGATGTCATTGGAGTATTTCTGAAATGAATGTTGTATAGCCTCTGTTTGTCGGCATTGCCATAACCCTTGAACTATTGCAACGGCCTATTGGTCTTTTCCAAATGAAGGTAGTATATTCAGAGGGTTTAATGTGGGAGATCCCGTCGAGTCCCTGCCAGGACAGTCTTTACCATTATCAGCTTCGGACCACGACTTACATAATTGCGGTGAAGCGCGGAGACCCTCGGCAGAGGGCCTCAGGCCACGTACGGAGGGTATGTGAGGAAGCCAAAAGGCTTGTATTTAGTACGTATGGGATGCCTGATCTAGAGGGTATTTATACCCGTATGACTAGGGCTGAAGTAGGTTTCGGAGCGTAGCCCGTATCACAACAATAACATAGCGGCTTGGGTTTCGAACGCTTCGTTGGTCCATTAAGCAGCAAGGGGCGACGAATGCAGTGCTTCGCCGTATTTGGACCTCCGTCCTTTCCAGACCCTACACTTAGGCAAATTCGCAGCAGTTCCTTCTTCTTCTCAGGGTCTGTAAAGATATATACATGAGCTGCCCATTACTAGTGAAATCTGGATATGTCTAGGCGATTGAAACATCCCCCGTATGCTTCAGGGGCCCAATGCCCATCCTACGCAGCCGCCCCAGTACACGTCAAAACCAGAAAGAACAAGCCTGACACTGACGATTCTTCTTGCCGGCTCTGGTACGCTTCGATCCAGACGCACTCTACACCTGGAGGCATAGAGAGGACGTGGGAGGTTCTGAGAAACACCTTTCCGGAGCCACCGCTGCTTCTATCTAGAGGACATGAGATAATGATAGACGTATCTAGCTTATGATTGCTGCCAAAACGTACTGAGGAGGCAATGTTTCTCCTTACTGATGCCATCATCCTCGTTGTCGCGATCTTTCGTGCAGCCACTCGACGTTCGTGAAAAATGAGGTGTCCATCAAGTTTCCGAAAATATGGCATCAGTTGTGTCGTTCGCTCGTTTCTCTACTGCTGTTTCGTCTATTTAGATGCAATAAGCTGATTCGCAGCTCTCAATATGTTGAAGACGCAGCGCCAACAGCAGAGAAGGTGTCAATATTGTCGTTCCATCGCAATAACAACAAGGCAGGAACGAGCGGCCGACAAGTTCGTAGCGAAAGAGGCAACACAACTAACCTACGGCGAGATGGGACCATTCGTCTCCTCCTTCGAAAGTCTGTTCGTAGTGGTCAAACAGGGACAGCACCAGGAGCACATTTCGCCTCTGGCGATAGCGAGTCGTCTTGGGTCATTGAAGAACGTCACTGTTGAGGTGTCTGGCATCGACCCGCGTTATCTCCGATGTAGTGTACTCTCTCTCCATGGTCGATGTCGATAGCCAGTCTGGTGCAACGCAGCCTTTTGCCTAAATAGCAGGTGCGACGGTTCATCCCATCCCTTTTCAGGCCAGGAACAACGTCGATGTGGCTGACCAGCGATCGTGGTGGATGCGTTACATGACGTCGGTATTCGCATGAGTAATCCTCAGACATTGTGTTGCCGCACATGGTAGCTCGAACCCGGAAGTCTTGCTCGGTGGTCAGCTCTACATGGGATGCAATATTCCGGCCGGAAAGGACAGCCTTCCTGCCCAGCCACTCTGAAATGGTAGACCGCCGAGTCTCTAGCACTTTTGCAGGTCTTGGAAGGCGAGAAAGAGCCAATGAATCGCAGATGGTGGTCATGGAATTACCTACTTATCGACACTCTGCCCGAGTGCGACGAGCTGAAGTCCAGGGTGGTGTTGGTCCTGCTCAACTCGGTGGGTGAGTCCGAAAGGTCACGCGCTCCCTCGCATGTGTTTGTTGGTGGCTGCCGCATCTTTGCCATGATCAGAGAAGCAAAGCTGTTGGATCAACAGGATCGGGTTCAACGCGGATATGGGTCGTCTTGGCGAACACATGTCGTCCAACGGGTGATGCAACCCCTGCCACCGCTTCAAACCCGGGAGTGCGCAGACCAATAAACTCGCATCGCACACTGGAGACGGCAGATAACATCGGATCGGCGTATTGGCTGGGAGTCTGCCTGCCGGGCGGTGGAGGCAAAGGTCCTGAGGGAACCAGACCTCTCTGATCAAGCGAGTTGTCAGCTCCAACTGTCGGCGGCGTGCGTCTCGAAGCACGCGGATTCCGACGACATGGGAAATTGTGGGCTTATCGCGTAATATTGGGAAGCGGAGCGGGCGTTTCGGTCGTGTCTAGATCACGCTGTAGGCAGAGAATCAGGATTTGCCATCATTGGTTGAGACGAACTCCTGTGCCGCTGGAGTCGCAAATCGGGCAAAAGTTGTATTACCACGACGATTGGCCCGATATGAGCTACATAGCAACAAGGAAGACAACGGACGACGACATCAATGGACGACGACAACGGCGGACGTCAATAACGGACAAGACGATGACTGACGAAGATGACAGGCTAGACGACGGACGGCGGCAGTGACAGCGGACGACGACGATAAGGTACGAGGGAGGCCGGAGACGATACACCCTAGACAGTACGTGAGTGAGGCATGCCGCCCGCAATCAGTGGTGTGTGGGGATCGTACACTTCTCTCGGGCGCATTCCGGCACGGAGCACTTCGAGGGTGTCCAACGTCGCGGCAAGCAAACATTACAAGCATTGCCAACAGCGTCAAGAGATCCCTCCAAGCTTGCCTAGACGGGCTGGCTGTAGAAAAGGTTGCAACGCGTCTGCAAAAGAACCCGTGGTCGAACTTTTGATTCTCTTGGAAGCCATGGGTGAAAGCGCCACAACGTCCCACGACCTTAGGCAGGGAGAGACAGCACAAGATACCAAGACTTGCTTGAACGGTCTTGCCTCTCTTTGCCCGGCGACGGCCAGGCGAATCAAGTGCAAGGCCACAGTACAAGGGAGGAGACGCACAATATATAGTCATCTTGGCGGCTGCTTGGCGGCATGGCCAAGATGACCGAGTCGGGGTTGTCGCCGGGGATTCCTTCACAAGCGGAGCCAGACCCCGGAGCAGCCGTCCCACCGTCTCGTCCCGAAGAGGAAGCTGGTGAACGGGGTTCGACCAACCGTTAGCTGTTGGTGTGAGGCTCACGCCGCCGAGCGTCGTCCACAAGCCGATATGCGATTCCGGAGGGATGGCCGGGGCACTTTTGATCTGCGAAGTACCAGTTCACGCCACAACGAGGCAGTTGTGATTGGCGGACGTTGAGAAGTCATGACACATTCTGCCATGTGTCTCATGATGGGCGAGGCGCTTTCTATGAATGGAATCGGCTCACAGATACCCAGCAAATAAACTATTCGACAACTGGGGAAGACAATGATTCCCTGGACGCTTGATAACAGCCTTGGCGTGACATTCCGCTCAGGATTCGGCCGGGCGAAGCCAGAATCGGTCAGATGCTGCAAACCACCTGCAGATTCTGGTAATTGCCTTCACGATCGTTGGTGCTCATGGGGGGCCGCCACCCCTGGAGAGGCAAAAGTTCCGCAGTCCTGGGAATCGAGGAAGACGCCGAATGCTACTCTGCTCGTGTTTGCGCTTTTATAAAGCACATGGCTTCCGACCTTTGGCATTTTGTTTGTTTGTCGTCAGCAACCCAGGTTTCTCTTTACCCAGAGCCAGCCAGCCAGCCAAACGCGAGCAATTCGGAGCTCCGTCAACATGGTTCACCCAAACCCCACCCCCGGGCCCATCCAGGCCGAGACGCAGATTCCCTCCGTGGATCCTGCTCACGACCCCAACACCATCACGGAGAAGATCCGTCTCTCCGAGCAGATTGACGACCTCAAGTCCGAAGTCAGCGATGGAGACCAGATCACCGACCTGTTCTCCCCCTTCCCAGAGGTCAAGGGCATCGAGCCAGAGGAGAACCCGCTCACCGTCCGTGCCGTTTTGACCGGTATCGTGCTTGGTTCTCTCGTCAACGCCTCCAACGTCTACTTGGGCCTCAAGACCGGTTTCTCTTTCGCTGCCACCATGTTTGGTGCCATTTTCGGCTATGGAATCATCATTGTGAGCCTTGTCACGAAACGTGTGTACCACGACGAGAGCTAACACATCTCTCAGCTGCTGTCAAAGATGGCACCTAACGTCCCTGTGCTCGGCGGTCGATTCGGACCTCAGGAAAACTCCATCATTCAGGCTGCTGCCACGGGAGCCGGAGGAATGAGTGGTCTTTTTGTTGCCGCCCTTCCTGCCATGTACCAACTCTCCCTCATGTCCGATGATCCCAAGCAGGACTTTGGCCGCATCTTGACCATCACCCTCGGTATGTATGCTCTGGAGACCCGGTGTCCCTGGGCTCGTATCGTGACCCAAGTCCTGACCGTGTATAGTGTGCGCTTTCTTCGGACTCTTTGCTGCCGTTCCGCTGCGCAAGTTCTTCATCATCAACGTCGCCCGAGAGCTGAACTTGGTCTTTCCCACTCGTGAGTACAACGCCCATTTCCCTTTGATTGCGTCATGCTGACACCGAAGTCAGCCACTGCAACCGCCCTGACGATCCGATCGATGCACGCCATCGGAAGCGGTGCTGCCGAGGCCGTGAAGAAAATCAAGACTCTTGGATACTGCTTCATTGGAGCTCTTGTCCACATTGTTGTCTCCCAATATGCCGACGGAATCCTCCACAACATGTACATCTTCACCTGGTTCCACATCTGGAGCGGGTACAAGAGTTGGGCCATGAACATTGACAACTGGGGCTGGTACATCCAGATCACGCCAGCCTTCTTCGGCAGTGGTACGTGACTGCCCCGAGTCCATGGTTCGTCAGAAAGCGGTCGCTGACATGGTGATGACAACAGGTATGCTCGTCGGTCTCAACGCCGCCATATCGTGGTGGGGAGGCACCTTCCTCGCCTGGGGTCTCATCGGACCCCTCCTCGTTCACTACGGCGAGGCTGTCGGCATCGAGCTTGCCCCCGGAGACCCCAAGTGGGGAGACATGGTCTCCTTCCGCAGCATGGTCATTAGCGAAGATCCTGACTGGGTTCCTTCCCCTCGCTTCTGGATGCTGTGGCCCGGTGTCATGGTGCTCGTCGCTTACAGCATGGTCGAATTCGTTCTTCACATCGGTGTCATTGTCGACGGCGCCAAGTTCGCCTTCCGCTCCGTATCCAAGTCCCTCAACGATCGCCTGCAAGCAAAAGGGAAGTCGAACAACTTCCTGGCAAAACAAGCGGCCAAGGTCAACAACCAGGACAACTTGATCGAAGACTTTGCGCCGCCGAGCCAGCAGGTTCCCATGTACGTCTGGGTTACCGGAACCATCACGTTCGTGGCTGTGGCCTGTATCGTTTGCCACGTGCAGTTCCACATGAACGCCGGCCTCGCCATCCTGGCCTGCATCCTTGGTCTGCTCTTCGCCTTCCTCAGTATTCACGGCGGCGCCGTCACCGACTGCACGCCTCTCACTGCCTCTGCAAAGGCCTCGCAGCTTGTTTTCGGAGGCATCACCACCGGCCAGGGCCTGGACACGCAAGCCGCCCAGCGCATCAACCTCATTGCCGGAGGTATCGCTTCCGGAACCGCAGATGTTGCCACTGCTCTCGTTAGCGACTTCCGTGTTGGGTTCCTGCTCCGCACGCCGCCCCACCTTCAATTTTACGCACAGGCCATCGGTGCCGGTAAGTTTCCCACTCCAGTCCCCCGCCAAGTCCCCCCACCCCGCCCGGCTCCCGCTCAACCCCCACTCCCAAATCTCACGATAGTTGCTAAAATCTCGCAGCCGTCAGCATCTTCCTCGCTCCAGGGGTGTTTGTTCTGTTTTTATCTGCATATCCGTGTATCTATCAACCCAGTGTTGATCCCACGGCCAAATGCCAGTTCGCTGCTCCCTCTGTTGCAGCGTGGAAGGCCGTGGCTCAAGCTGTGACGATGGACAACCTTCCAATCACCAGGTCATGCGCCATCTTCACCATTGTGATGGGAGTCGTCTGTGGACTTCAGGCGGTCCTCAAGAACTTCTACCTCGTCGGGCCCCGCATGAAGTACCGCGATTACCTCCCCAACTGGATGTCGATTGGAGTTGCTTGGGTTCTCGGTCCCGATTCGGGATACGCCAACGCCATCATGTTCGGGGCCATCACCGCCTGGTGGTGGCAGAAGTATTTCCCGAAGAACTTCAACACGCACTGCTTCGCTGCCGCTGCTGGACTCATCGCCGGAGAGGGTTTCGGAGGTGTCATCAATGCTGCTCTTGAGCTCGGGGGTGTCAGTGGAGGTGCTGTCGGTTCTCCGATTGCCCAGCCGGGTGCGGAGTGGTAGAGAATATCGGATTTCAACGAATATCTAGAACCATATCAGTTGTGAGCTTGAATCAACAATGTGTTTGATCTTAGGAAATCTCCATGCCGAGTGACGTACCAGAACTAAGTGAAATATTCCTCAGACGAGAAGGTATCCAGACCGCCGGTCTCAGTAAATCAGGGCGAGGTAAGGTCGATTGGTAGTTTCGGACGTCCTGGCTGACATTCGTCGATAACGACGTTCATCGTGATGGTGTTTAACGAGGTGTGCTGTAGGAGCCCGAACAGAAGTGATGGCATGAGGAAGAACATGAGTAAGCCTCTGGAATCTGGCTCGCGAGATCACTCACTTTGAACAGAGGCAGAGCTACCGAGTTGTAGCACAGCTACGGAACAATTTTAACAGACTGGTATTTGAAGTAATGGGAGAGACGACCTGGGTCAACGACGGCTAGGGATATCTCAGGAGGGAAGCCGCTGTTGGCCTTCGCGGCGTCGGAGGGTGTCTGTAATGGCTCCTAAGCATATGCCAGAGAGAAACAAAGAGAATACCAGCCCGAGGAGGCAAAGTCGAACGATATAGTGAAAGATAGCTGTGAAAGAGAAAATGGCAGCAGTTGGACGTATTCGAAGTGAAACCCAGGTCGTCGGCAACAATGATGCAATTGAGGAGTTGTGGTCGAAAGTCGAAAGGCATTGGCGAGGAAAACCACGTAGATGCGCCTGAAGAGCAGGTGCACCCGGTGTCAAGGGATAGTGACCTGGTCCTGCTTTTTCGAATACATATCGATCGCCGCTGTCGCGGACAGTAGGTATTTGGGATGTGCTGTTACCTATGGGTGCCTACCTTATGTGAAGAAGGGGCGGTGGAAGAGGTTGTATGTGACGTGCCTACCTTGCCTTACCTAGTTACCCATAGCGGTTTCTGTCTTCTGGTCCTTCCTGTTGTGGTATCAAGGGTTCCTGCCCCAGACATATTCATGAGATAGACAAGGCAAGCACCACCCGCCCAGGAAAGACACTTCGGTCCCTGTTTGAGAGCACAATTTCCTCCTTTCCTCTTTCCTTCTTCGGCCATCATCAACCCCTCCTCCGTCATCACGTCACCACCGTCACCACCATCACCACCATCACCACCATCACCACCATCACCACCATCAATATCACCAGTGAGTTCACACTTGGCCTTTCCTTCTGTTTCTCCCATTTCCTCGCGGTCGCTTCTCGCAGCTAGCCGAGTCTACCCAAGCCACTACACTGTTCTTTTTGTGTTTGCGTTCTTCGCCATTCTTGTGATACTTTGTTTTCATGGACCCCGAATGGTTTGCATGGCATAATTTCTCTGTCTATTCATTTTGGTAACTATTCATATAGTGTCCGGTAACCAGAACCAGCGCGGAGGGCGCGGCGGCAACCGCAGCCGTAACCGCAACAACAACAAAAACAACAACAACAACAACAGAATCAGCAGCAGAAGCAACAGCAGAAGCAGTAGCAGCAACAGCAACAACCGCAACAACAGTGTTGTGCGCGGCCCCTACCAACAAGGCGGCAACAGCTATGTCGGCAATGGCGGTCACGGCGGCAATGGCGGATACGGAGGCTACAGCGGATACGGCGGATACGGAGGCTACGGCGGATACGGCGGTTTCGGCGGCTACGGCGGTTTCGGCGGCTACGGCGGCGTAGGTTGCATCATGGGCGGGATGGTTGCGCTTGCGCAACAGTACAATATGGGCTTCGTCGGCATTGTGGCGCCGTTGCAGCAGCTCGCAGGCGCAGGGGGATTCGTTCCTCCCTCGGCCCCTCCTCCACCCCGACCGCCACACAATGTGGCAGGAAAACGAGTCCGAGAGGACGAGGAGGACGAGCCCCCTCTGGTATGTTGCATGTGATTTTGCATGCTTCATCTGATCCGAGAACTAATGAAACCTATAGCGAGGGAAAAGAAAGAAGCAAGAGCGGCAGCGTCTTTGCTACGCCAGAAAGGACGCTGCCGCCGCCGCTCCCGCCACTGCCAGCAGCAGCAGCAGCAGCAACAACAGCAGCAGCAGCAGCGACGCGGCTGGCGCGCCTTCCTCCCCTTCGGTGAAGAAGGAGGAGAAGGAGTAGGAGAAGCCCAAGGGCTTTCTCGGCAGATTTTTTTCTTGGGGCGACAAGCGCAATTAGACGCGGCGGCGAAACTTTTCTCTTTTCATGGGTGGTTCATGACACGTTTGGGGATGCTTGACGAAGGGGACTGGCTTGGCTTTGGGCGGCAATCTGGCAATCCCACACGTTCTTCTATGCTTGTATCGTCGTGATATGTTGTTTCCTAGCCACGATCCTCGGGGTATTTGACCCTAGCTCGGGCATCCTAAACGGACCTAAATCGTTTTAAACCTATTTGATTCCACTCATTCCCTCTACTGGACGAGATCATGAATATCGACACGCTCGACTGGTCACCTGTTTACGAGACAGCATTTCGACGTAGAGGCAAGTTCCTAACATGCCACCCTCTAGCAACAATAACATCGACAGCGTCGCGGCGCCTACTTGAAACGCCCCCACCTCGCCACCTCACTTCGAAGACGTTTACAGTACTTTGCCTCATATTATAAATTCTGTACAGAACGAACAGTGGGAGGATGCCCTCCTCTCGGGGACCTCCTCTCGAGGTAGTTTGCTTCGTCTCGTTCTTACGAGAGGGTAACAACAATAACAACGTCTGGTGCCTCCGCTTATATCTCTCCTTCGAAACGCCAACAACATCGCGGAGGCGGCATCTGTTTAGACGCTTCGCCCTGGCCCGCTCCTACGAGACGGATAGCGACGTTACAGCGCCCTCTCTCGAGGCGCACGTCGCTGGAAGCACACTAGAGACCTCGCTACACTCTCCGCACACTTCGCCTCATGTCCGCTCTTGCAAACCGCCCAAGCAAGCTTGAGGCTCTTCTCTCGGAAGTCTTCTCCCAGTCTCTCTCTCAACGCAACGAACAATTATGGGGGGCCTCGTCTCGAAGCCTCCTATCGAAGCCTGATCCCAAAGTCTAATCAAGAAGCCACCTGCGGAGGCGTCTCTCGAGGCAATACGCTCCGTCCCCTTCCTACGAGACGACATATCAACATCAAGGCCTCTCTCGAGTGTATCGCCTTGCTTTATCCCATCTGCCTCTCCTTGAGACGGCAAGACGCGTTGATATCTGGGCGCACCCTCCTCTCGCGGCACCTCGGCTCGTCTAGTCTTCTACCTTCGGGAATACCAAGGTCTACCCCGATGCTTCGGCAGTAGTAGCGGCGGTGACGGGGCGGCAAGCGCAACTAAAAGCGGCGTTAGCTGTTTTGTATTTGCATGGGCGGTTCTTTGCTTATTTGGGGATGCTTGATGAAGGAGCTGGCTTGGCTTCAGGTGGTAATCTGGCAATTGACACGTTCTTCTACACCCTCCAACCGGGCGTGCGTTTACGCCCGGCAGGAGAAAGTAGCACTTCGACAAGATCGGTGGCGGCGTAATCTGAGAATCTGGAGAAAAGATTTCGGACTTTGTTCACGGTTCAGTCTGGGTCCCCTCTTGCTGGTTCCTTCCCGTTCACCTTGCGCTCTTTCCTTCCACATCATTCCCCTCTCCAGATGCGACCGATATGACGCTGGAATTCTTTTGGCAGCTGGTCCCGTAGGGAGACATCCTTCCTCGACCGCCATTTGACTGTTACATAATCACGCGTCAAACAGCACACCTCAATATATCGTCATGTCGACACCGCGAAAGCCTTCGTCAATGGTCATCAATTGTCATTATACTATACAAGCTCTTCCTTTTGCGTCCCCCATGACATCTATGCATCCTGCGCAATCTTCAAGACGGCCTTGCCAAAGTTCTGGCCGGTGAGCATGCCGACGAAGCCGTCGGCGGCCTTGTCGATGCTGTCCGTCAGGTGGATCTTGACCTTGAGGTCGCCCTTGGCAATCATGGGCTGGACCTTCTCCTGGAAGGGCTTGTACTTTTCGGGGCTCAGGTCGACGAGGAAGCCCTGGAAGGTGATCTTCTTGGCGACGACGTGGAAGAGGCCGCGCACGCCCTTTTGCTGGTCGCGCGGGGTGTTGTAGTCGGAAATCATGCCGCAGCCGATGATGCGGCCCTTGGGGTTGAAGGCCTCGAGCGCGGCCTCGAGGTGGTCGCCGCCGACGTTCTCAAAGTACATGTCGATGCCGTTGGGCGCCAGACGCTTGAGCGCGTCGCTGGGGGACTCCTTCTTGTAGTTGAAGCCGGCGTCGAAGCCGAGCTCGTTGAGGATGAAGTCGAGCTTCTCGTCGGAGCCGACGGAGCCAATGACCCTGACGCCCTCGGCCTTGGCGAGCTGGCCGACGATCTGGCCGACGGCGCCGGCGGCCGAGGACACGAAGATGGTCTCGCCGCGCTGGGGCTTGCCAATCTCGTAGAGGCCCTCGTAGGCGGTCATGCCGGGCATGCCGAGGGCGCCGACGAAGAGGGGCAGGTCGACGTTGTGGGTGTTGGGCACCTTGAAGAAGCCCTGCAGGAACTTGGCGGGGATGGCGGCGTACTCCGAGTTGGGGCCCATGAAGGAGGTGACGAGGTCGCCGGCGGCGAACTGCGCCGTGTCGGAGCGCTCGACGCGCGCGACAATGGACGAGGCGATGGTCTGGTCGATGGGGAACGGCGGGATGTACGACTTGCCGGCCTCGGCGGGGCGCATGCGGCCGCGCATGTACGGGTCGAAGGAGGAGTAGAGGACCTTGATCAGGATGCCGCCGTCGAGGGGGGCGTCGAGGTCGATGGGACGGTCCTCAATGGTGAGGTCCTGTCCGGGCACGGGCAGGCCCGTGGGGACCTGCTTGAAGACGAAGGACTTGTTGGAGGTGGGAGCCATTGTAAATGTGTTGGGTATCAAGGGTATCGTGAGAAGGAATGAGACGGTAGTGTTGGCGAACAAGACAATGATGAGGATGGGACGGCGGTCGTCTTAAATGCGATGAGAAGCTTCAGATCATGACGAATGGGTTCCATCGGACCCGCGCCGGGCCCGACAGCGTTGCTCCCTGACGAGCCACAACCACGGGGCGAGTGTGCCGGCGAAAAGGGTAGAAACCATAACGTCATGATGGAAAAGGTGCAAAATCCACTCCGCAAGTGGTCGGTGGAGCATCGGATTTTGCCTCACTTCTGTAGCAGGCTTGGCTTACAGCAGATGATCGTTCGTGAGGTGGTTCCCCGATCTAGGATGGTGTCGGATCTGACAGATGAGCGTATGCGGACCAACGCGTCGGCATAAGCCCAAGCCGCCCGTATGTCTTCTATCCGTTTGTCTTCTGTCAGCATCTTAATCCGACTGTCGTCTGCCCCTCATTCTGTTTGACATCAAGATGCCGCGGCTCATCGATGGCGGGGCAAATCCGTCCGCGTTCTGCAGTGGACAGACATGGGCCGACGCAGCAAAACGGGCTCAGTTGGCCGGGATCATCACTCTGTGCTGTTTATCAAGGTTCCTCACAGTTACGCCATAATTCGTCTCTCTGTAGTACTATTCTGCGAGCTTGGTCGGACAGACCGGCCAAGACCAGGAACCCCGAGTCAGACTGTCGTCCATCACTGACTAGCTTCAACTACGCAGTTCCAAGAAAAACTGGACCGCTAGGCCAATGACCAATAGCGCTGAAGAGAATCGAACTTCTCTGGCTTAACAGCCACAGGCAGTAGCAACACCAAGAGCCACAGAAATCTCTGCCGCAACGCGCCGATGACAAAGCACACCACTGGCTGAGATGTTCCCGGGGCTGGCTGCCCTTTCGGTGGAGGGACGCCGACGATGGCATTGAAAGCCACCGGCCGTGCTCCCGGTTGCCAGGCCCGCGGCCGAGGCCTAGACCTGGTGCGGACACGGGGCCGAGGTCCAAGTCTCGACGGACCCCTGGCTTTGAGCTTAAAGCGCGGCAATGCTTTTGTTGAGATAGTACGAGGACGGGGTCCGGGGCAACTGGTCGTCGTCGGGCGAATTCATGGTCCCATGCAGGGTCCCAAGTCGTGTCGGAGCTGTTGATTTCAAAGCTGAAGGATCCCCCAAATTCCGCTGGCGAGCCCAATTCCGCGATCCACCTGGGGCGATCATCCCACCAGCAACTGTCGCAATGTCCACTGATCCTTCTCGAATCCTCAAAGTCTCCGATCGTCCTAGGCCCCGCCTCTTTCTGTAGGGAGCATGTGCCGAGGGAGACGACGTCCTAGATTGCATCTGTCGGGGAGATGTGCTTCGCCAGCATCCTCGCGTGGCCCTTGATCCTTTCTTGGCTGATGTCGACCTCGGACGCGTTATCCGCAGACACAGTGACGAGCTGCACCTCGTCTGACGAGGCGGAAGAAACCCAGTACTCCTCGTAGCCAGTTGGCGAAAGACCAAGCTTTTCGAAACATCGTCGGCCTTCTGGTGTTGCTGTGAGCGCTATCACATCGTTAGACATTTCACGCAAACGCCAGCCGCCAGACGAAAGTTTCGCTCACCCGAATGGCCCAACACCTTCCAGCGCTTCCGCGAAGCAGCGTCAACGACCGCCTGCATTGAAACGTTGCCAAACCCCCGAACCCTGCCTCGAGCTTCCGGGACGTCGAACCTTTCGACGTGGAAAATGTGCAGTCCAACCTCCGGGCTGTGGCCGTCTTCGCAGGGGAACATCGTGGGCTCAACGTCTGTCTCCTTCACCACCCCAGTAATCAACTCCCTCCACGAGTCCACGAGCATCGGCAGTGCAATAACAGCACCGACAGGCTTCCCCGTCGAATCCCCGTCTGAAGGGAGATGGAAGCAAATAGCCATCTCCGGCGCGGCTTTCGTCCAGCTTTCGAGGCGCTCCCAGGTCAGCGGCGCAGGGTACATGTCCTGGTCCGAAGCGAAGATGCCCTCGAGCACCCCGCGCGTCATCGGGCCAGTTTCCAGGACCTGCCGAGTCGCCATGGTCGCAGTGGGTAAAAACAAACTCTCAAATTACTCCAGTCTTGTCGGGAGTAACGACAGGTGACGTCGATGAGGCGACTTGTAGTCACAAAAAGCTTTTGCGCGCCCTACTCGACGCCCTAATCGTAGATGGAAGGAACGACACAGGGAACCCAGGCGCTGAAGATCAGTTGACGTGTGCTGTAATCGCCGCCACGCGGGGCTTCCCCACTGGATCGTCTCCTGCAGGATCCCGAGTGCCCTAGAACCGAGCTGAACAGTGACCATGGCCCTAACCAGGTGAGACACCAAGTAGTGTCAAAGCTGCAACTCCATTAGGTACGGAAAGAACGAAGCAATGGCCGGAATGCGACGATGCGCACGAAGGCAAACGCGATTCCAGCGACAACTCTGCTGGGCTGCTCAGTGCAGTCAACCCAAGGCAGGTCATCGCGTCCTGCCCATCACTGGCAAGTCTCGTACAAGTCACAGTCAGTCATCATTGGCATCCGCAATGTGATGAAACATCTATTCAATTGGTATCATACCATCTAGCCAACCTCCCCTACCATAACATAAAGCCGCACCAATAGCAAGCTCTACTGCATCCCAAGCCGTTCAAGCAACGTCTTTGTGCTTTACATACAAGCGGAAACATCAACGCCCTTTAACGCCTAGCCCTGTAATCTTCGAAATGTCACTTCGCTGCGCTCAACCCCGACCGAAGAGCTTCTTGGCGGTAACCCGGCTCCGGGAAGTAGGAGCGTACTCACTCTGCTCTTGGCCGTGATTGCCGTATCCGTTTTGCTGTTGATATGCCGTCGCATCAGGAGTCGATGGCTCCTCGCTCCTCAGCTTCTGGGGACGAGGTGGCGGCGGAGGGGCCTGTGCTGGCGCCGCCGTTGCTTGCTGCTGCTGCTGGTGTTGCTGTGGCGCCGTACGGTAGTACTCGTCATACTCCGTGGTGTTGTTGCGAGGCAACTCTTGACGCTGCTGGGTCGTAGCAGGCGACGGGTGTCCTCCGTAGGAGTAGTTGCCATTCGCGGTAGCTTCTGCGGCAGACAGCTGAGCTTGCCGCTCCTTTTGGCGTTCCGCTTGACGCTCCGCTTGACGCTCCGCTTGACGTTCACGTTCCCGCTCCCGCTCGCGGTCTCGTTCGCGTTCGTCTCGCGAACGAGTAGGGCGGTGAGCAGGTTCGCTTGGCGGGCTGACCGTGCGGTGCGTCGACGAGGCCGCCGACGTGTTGACTGGCTTGCGTGTTGTTTGACGAGGCTTGTCTTCGTCTTCGTCGGACGTGTTCTCCTCCAGGTCGCGATCTTCGTCGGCATACTGCATCTCGTTAGTAGACTTCTTGACCGGTGCAAGGCGAACGTACCATCCTCAACTCCTTGCGCATGGCCAGGTTGGCGCAAATGTCTCTCGCCTCCTCGATGGCTACTTTTTGCGTCTTAAGCGTCATTCTTCTATCACGAGTCTCCTTATTCTCGGCCGCGATAGCCTCCACCGTCTCGTTTTGCATGCTCAAAATCTCCACAGAGTTGAAGATTCCGTACATGCCCTGCAACAGGTGTCTTTCCACCACCTGGGTAATGGTGTTCCTGATGAATGTCTTGGCAGCGAGCTCGTAAAAGATTAACATCTTCTCGCAGACTTCCTGAGCCTCGGTGTATGTTCCACCTTCTTTTGTTGCCTCTTGCTGCCACTTGCGCAGGCGTTCTTCGTACTCTGCATCACGTTAGTCACATTACGGGGATGTAACAAGCACACAAAATTACCTGGATCGTACGGCTGCACTTCAAAGTTGAGGTCTTGCGTCAAGTGTTCGAGCTCCTTTTGCGCCTCCGCCATGAGCTTCTTCATCTGAGGGTCGAGGAACTGAGAACGGAGCGGCTCGTGCATGCGGTTGGGCCAGGCAAAGTCAATCACCTCGCTGAGGAATTCGTTACAGACGACACCGAGGTTGTCCTTGTGTTCCTGCGCCAGCCTTGGCCAGTTCTCCGAGTAGCTCTGGAACAGCATGTAAACGGCACGCGGTTTAGAGTCCATGGGAAACTCGGAACCCCTGATCTGACGCAGAAGCATCTCGACCTCCTTCGTAACGAAGTCACGCTTGCCACTATCGTCGAACGGGCTGGCAGACTCCGGGTTCCGGTGATCGGTCGCAGCAGTGAAGCCGAACTTGCGACCGTTGTGACGGATACGGTGGGAGAACTTTTCGTTCTCTTCAATCGCACGCGCGCGCAAGTTCTGGGCCGGCGTACCGCGGGGATCAGCGGTCGCGCGGAAGAAGTTCTTGCGAGGAGGGTTCTTGTAGAAACCGTGGACGGCCGGAATTACGAGTTCCTTGGACGAAGAAAAGAGCTCGACGAGCTCGATGCGCATTTCCTCGACGGTATCCTTGCCGGTTCCCATGGACTTGAGTTCCGTATCGCAGTCATCGAGAGCTTTCTGGACCTGCTTGCGGAGGGTCTTGACGTGGCGGCCAATGTGACGCTGCAACTGGACAGACAGCTTCGCCTTCAGTGCGCCAGTACCACACATGGAGCCGGGCAACTGACGCCATTTTCCGCGGCCAAAAAACTCTTCCTCTCGCTGGCGGCGCTCACGAGCAGAGGGCCACGCCTGGCCGTGGTCTCGCGGACCTGGGTTCAGCAGGACGTACCAGCCCAGCTTGAAGTAGTTTTGCTTATCCTTGTTCTGGACGAGCTCGATGAACTTGTCCTCCAAACCAATCGACTCGCAGAGATCGGGTTTTGTGAGTACGCCAATGGTGCGGCTGCCAGACGGGTCAAAATGGCGTGCCTTGGTGAGAATGGGCGCTTGGACGTAGTCTGTGTTTCCACCGACAACGGCGAGGATGATTGTGCGAGAGCTCTTCATGTAGCGGTCGCAGAGCGTCTCGATTGTCTTGATATCGTCCATCGACTGGTCGTTATTGGCGTTCTTCACGAGACCGGGAAGATCGACGAGGGTCAGCAGCGGCATGTCGGGGCCGCGCTTCTCAACCACGAGGATATCGCGGGCAGCGAATCTGCCGGGGATGTTCTTGGGCGCAATCAGCTCCACGGCAGAACGCATGAGCGATTCGAAAGACATGTCGGTGTCGACAGCGCCCCCAAACTGCTTCAAACGCTCTTGCTCTCTAAAGGTGCGGTTCTTGTCGGGTATAATCGAGACATTGAGGGTCGCATCGTTTGACCTCCGCAGCCGAATCTCGGTCGCAAACCGCGTGCATGCGCCAGCGTCGCGGGGAAATGGTGTGCCGGTGATGGCTTCCAGCACGGAACTCTTGCCGGCGGACTGGTCACCAACTACGACGATCTGGGGCAGCTTGACGTTGTCGAGCTGGGCGAACTGCAGCTTGTCGATGAGCTCGAGTAGGCCGCGTTGCTCGTTGGCCATGTCCGCCGTCCCCAGCGCCGAGTCGATGGTGGACGCCATATTGTTGTCGCGCTCGGGTCTGGGTGATGTGGTGTTAGCTGCTGAGTGGTAGTCACGGCCTGCGGCGGGAATCTCGTACAAAGATCCCATAACAGTGCGGTCGGTATTCTTGTAGGTGACGTAAATGCAGGCTGTGGTTATGAAGAGATGTGTAGAGCAAGCAAGCAGGAACAGGCGGCAGGGCCAAAGCAGGGGACTTCACACCTTATTAACAAGCAACTTTCTTCTTGGGTTCCGAACCCGAGAGGGTGATCTGGGCTGGCGCTGAGGCAGTGTTGTTCGGTGGATGGATGTTGGAGGCGAACAAATTGGCGAGACAGGCGACATGGGTTGACACTGCTCTTCCCCTACCTTTCCAGGTTGTGTGACGACGACTGGCGGTACGTACTATCTCAAGTCCTAGGAATAAGCTTATGTGGAATTACGCACGTTGCAGCTACTAAAGCCTGGTTTCCAGACAGCTGTCCATGCATCACATGCCGTTCGGTGGCTTCGACCGTACTGGCTGGCTGCTGGCCATGAACAGGTGCCTGGGAAGTGGCTTCAAGTCGTCGCAAGGCTGGCCTCGTCAGCTCTCGTGATACTCCCAGTGGCACTATGTCTTGCGATTACGCCAGCGCCAGCACGGCACACACTACATACGTGGACGGTTGAGGCAGCCGTTGCGGCCATCCCTGAGACTTCGAGACGGTGTTTGGACCGTTGAGTTGCAGCGGGGTGCCGTCATTTCGTCTGCCTCTCGGCAAAGCGCCAACATGTCTGGGACCGCTTGATGGCTTGGTACGGATACCGGAAAACACCAGACACCCCAGCAGAGAAAACACAACGCAAGGAATGGCATGGGGACCCCGAAGGTGATCCATGTACTCTGTACGCAAAGCAGAAACAGAGCCACATTGTTGGAGACGCAAGCTCAAGGTCGGACGAATGACGTCGGCAGCTCGGCGCAGCACAGCCTCATTTCCACGGTCGACAGGCCGCAGCACCCCACTGCGACAGTAGGGCTGGTTGAATGCTGTGCGATAGACACGGAGACTTTGGTGCGCATGATGGAGGCGTACGCGTCGGAGGCCACCCAAAGTCCAGCCAGTGGCTAGGCTTATCTGTTTGGTGCATGGTTTTAGCGAATGATGAATCTTGAGCGAAAATGCGGCTGGTAATTCGGTTGGGTTTTGCCACTTGGACCAGTTTGACACGAGGGTGTGGCTGTGCGCGGACCCTTATCGGCCTCGCCCGGAGCTGGACCTGTGGCTGAAGTCGGAATGTGGTTGGGCTGCTGGCAAGTGACCGGACTCTTGTGTGGCTCGTCTTCGTTCCTCTCCGCTGTTTCGTGCGCCCCATCAAAAGACTGCCCAGATGGAGTGACTGCTTCATCGCAACACCAGATGATGCACTGAAACATCTCACTCGCATTGGCTTCGTCCTTTTCTTCTTGCGACTTTCATCACCTTCCCTCTCTAAAGCCAGTTTCACGACTAACAACTAACATTCAGGGCAAGGCTGCTGTGGCTCAACCGCCACACCACTACAGCATCAGGTTTGCTGGCACCAACTTACCCAGACACCTCCTCGCCCTTCCATGAACTGACAGCCCTTTCCGCCGAATCCGATACGGCAACACGGCCACATGCCTTGGTTTGCATTCTTCGACTGCAGGCCCCTTACGTGCTTGGGCCCATCCTGACAACGCCAATGCGTAGCCGAAGGGCAGATAAGCTTCTGCTCAGAGCTGCTCTCCGAACCTTGGGCTCGGGCGATGTTCAGAGTCGTGCCAGACTGGTGCACCCTTACCATCAGCACAAGATGGGCAATTCGTTTATACCGCCTGCGTTGTTTGATGCTTCTGAAGTTGGGACTGCCGTCTTGGTGCTGACAAGACGGCAATACGATAATTTGTGATGGGTTAGAAGAGCAAACCATTCGCGGGTCCTCACGGAGATCCGGCAATGTGACAGGTCATATGCATAACATGGAAGGGAACATGACAATTGTGCTTCCGTAGTTGCTAGATAAACCTTCATTGTAACTCAAAAACGCCTTCTCGGTAATTGTGGCACTACGCTCGACGAAAGCGAGCACCCAAACCACGTACGTCAACATGAAAACCATGTTTCCCCATACCGGGCCGTCCGCAACTCCCTCCGATAAAGCATCTTGATACCACGGGTTTTAGCTTCGGCGACCCTGTCCGCTTCCATGGGTAGCGCCGCTGCTGCTCGGGGCCGCTCCCCACGTGTTCGCCCCGCCACCGGGCGTCGCGAACGGTCGGTAGGAGCCGACGTCGTGGTACGCGCCTAAGCTCTGCGGCTGGGATAGCCAGCTGTTGAGCTGAGCGGATCCGCCGGGCTGTTGATATGAAAGATGTGATGACGCTGGCCCCTGTTGTGTGCGGGGGACCGTGTAGTACTGGCCGTTTTGGTTCGACATCGTGAAAGTTAGGTTGGTGGTGAAGTATGTGATGAGCGTTTCTTTTGTGACTCGGAAGAGTAGGACAGAGGATCACAAGAAGAGAAGAGAAGGCTGATTGTGTTCGTACTGGAAACAGAACCAACCGAGCTAAGGGGAAAACTGCATCACGAATATATAGCATCTTGAATGAGGCTTGCTCATGGCGGCGGTCTTTTTACGATCCCCTTTCGCTGAGGATCAAGAGAGAATCAATCCTCGCGATGAGGACCGGCTGAGGATGATGAGGCATACTAGGTCTTTTTGCGGTCCTTTCGCATCTGGACTCATTCGAATAGCATCAGAACTTGCTGAACCAAAAACTGGCCGATAAGAAACCATCGTCAAAAGATCCTGACGTCGCGTCAAGGCTGGTATGGAGTTTAGTCGATTGCGTTCCAAAGGACCCAGCATAGCACAAGGCGAAAGTCGGGGCTCTCCGGGCGGGAACTACTGCAGGAACCGCGTCCCCTGTAAGACTTCTGCGGCAGTCGAGTAGATGGCGCGTGTCGGCGCAAAAGGACCGCCGACTCTGGCGAGTTATGCCTGCAGCCAAGAATCAAGAGTGCAGCGCTGTCAAGCCTCGCAGCGAAAGACGTTTGTTGGCTGCTGGCACTTTCGCTTAGATGCAGAGGCCTTTTGCATCGTGGGATGATTGGCCCCCTCAGATGGCTTCGGGGGTCGAAGAAAAGCTGCCTGCGATGAGCAAGGCTGAGACGAAACAAAAGCGGAAGAGATAAAAGGACCTCTTGGGAGAATATTAGGATTATTGATCACCCATTGACAATCAAGTGGTGCCCGGTCGTCTCTGCCCAGAAACATACGTCATGGAGACAAAAAGACGTCGCATAGCTGACGCACGTGGGGCTTAGCAGACATCGATACACCAACTCACATAGATATCGCAAGGACAACTTGAAATGGAGAATCTCCGGGTATCTAATATTTCCAGGCCATCATTCTAGACGCTCATGCTGAATGCCACCGCACCGCCCGTTTATCGAAAAGACCACGCCCCGCGTGTGACACCCCTGTCTTACATCGCCCTGTCCGTCATATGCTAGACTCTCAACTGCGCTCCCAGCCAACTGTCCTGAACACCTCGCCGATTGCACCGAGAACCGTATCGACGATTGATTTGACGAAACCCTGGCGCTTGCTCTTGCCGGTGGAGTCGCGCAGGGGATCCTCGCTGCCCATCGTGGGAAGCACGTTGTCGCTCGCGGACAAGCTCACGAAGAGCGCAAAAGGCACCATCCAGACGCACAATCCAAAGTAGGAAGCGATCTCGGTGAAGGAGGGAACGTCGGGCTGATCGTAGTAGGAGTGCATGTTGGCGTAGGATTGTTGCTGGGCGGCGGAGAAGTGGCGGAACCATAGGTAGTGGTTGACCAATACCAGAACTGCGATATCGTTAGATGGGCAGCTTCAGCTCCGACACGGGGAGACCTACCGCATGAAGCCAGGAAAAGAGGATCAGTCAGCCTGACAAAGGGAAACCTCCGCATGTTGCCGAGGTATATGACGTGCGAGACGATGCCCATGAGGGTCAACTTGAAGGGGAAGCGGTCGACGACGCATAGCAGGAGCTGGAGGACGATGATCGCGTAGATGAGTTTCGTGAGCAGGCGCTTTGCGAGGACTGTGTGCTCCTCGACGAGCTCGGAAAGGTAGTAAAGACCGGAGGCTGCACATCGTCGTGTTAGCATCAATTGTCACCACTACCTGCCAAGGGAGACCTGGAAAGGTACAAGGACGGAGGAGACGAACCGATGGCCAGGGTTAAGAAGCAGAAGCCCACGATGGAGCCCAGGTAGCCGACAAGAGGTAGAATCCACATGATGAAGATGTCTCTATGTTGATATTGTACAAAGTGGCATAAGAGGGACACGAGAAGAGAAAGAAAAGAATGTTGAAAGCGTGGCAGATAATGCTTCAATTCGGCTGTCTGGGCTGACCAAGGTAACGACACATTGTTTTAATTAGAGCGCCCCCAGAAGCTATGACCGGGGCGGGAGTCGCGTCGTGGCGTGCAAGCGTGGCCTTTGCGCCGGAGGCTCGGAGGATGTGACCTCCGGGGTTGCTACGCGGGCGGGCGGGCACCACCTCACCTGCGGGCAGGTTTCAGGGTTCCAGGTTAGGTTCCACTGCTGAGGTCATCTTGCTTATCGGTTCGTTATGATATTCCTATCGCTATCGTTAGACCCCACTTCATGGTCAGCGCATCTCTATCGCTATCGATAGCTATCCGCACCCGACTGCAATTTTTGAAGGTCAGTCGAAATCGATCAAAAGCTCACCGCCCAACCCTCGATGCGCCGACGCGACCACCGAGTCCTTGGAACGCCTCAACGCCCTACTGTTACTTGAAACACCCTCGCTCGTCAGATCCGTACCGAAATCCGCCCATCATGTCGCGCCCTGAGGATACCCTGTGAGTCAATCTCCCCTCCGACCCCGCCATCGTCAAACACCACTGACTTTGCCCCTCAGCGCGGCCGACATCCACTACAATGACACCGAAGCCCGCAAGTACACGACGAGCTCCCGTATCCAAAACATCCAGGCATCGATGACCCGCCGCGCCCTCGAACTCCTCGACCTGAAGCAGCCCTCCCTCATCCTCGATGTCGGCTGCGGCAGCGGCCTGTCCGGCGAAATCCTCTCGGCAGAGGGTCCCGAGGAGAACGGCCCGCACACGTGGATCGGCATGGACGTCTCCCCATCCATGCTCGACATCGCCCTGCAGCGAGACGTCGAAGGCGACCTGCTGCTTGCCGACATCGGCCAGGGCGTGCCCTTCCGCGCGGGTTCCTTCGACGCCGCCATCAGCATCTCCGCCATCCAGTGGCTCTGCAACGCCGAGAGCAGCGACACATCCCCCGAGGGCCGGCTCACGCGCTTCTTCAACGGCCTGTACGCCTCGTTACGCCGCGGCGGCAGGGCAGTCTGCCAGTTCTACCCCAAGAACGACACCCAGCGCAACATGATTACCCAGGCGGCCGTCAAGGCCGGTTTCGGCGCCGGTCTGCTCGAGGACGACCCCGAAACCAAGAACGTGAAGCTCTACCTCGTACTGACAGTCGGCGGCACTGCCGAGGGCGGCCGCGGCGGCGACATCACCAACGTCGTGGACGGCATGGACAACGTCGACGTCGAGGACGCGAGGCGGAAAGCCAGCGAGAAGAGCGGCAAGGGCGAGATCAAGAAGGGCAGCAAGGCGTGGATCGTCAGGAAGAAGGAGCAGATGGAGAAGAAGGGCAAGGTCGTCAAGGCCACGTCCAAGTACACGGGACGCAAGCGCAGGATTGCGTTCTAAGGAAGAGGTTGGTTTCTTGCGGATGACGCATGGCACGGCGTTTGGGGGTATAGGAAAACTTTGCTTTTTAGACTGAATGACGATCAGATACCCATGATGGACAGTTGGAAGCGCTGGTGATGCCATCGCTACGCGGTTGGAGACGATTATTGCGCTCAGTGACGTCTGTTGCGGAGGCCGACTGAATCATTACGAAATGTCCCTTCGATCGATTTCCCCGGGACATCGCTAAAGCTATCGACCTCACGGGTTGTTCTTGCGAGGTCCTGAGCAGCTTGGTGGGAAGATTGGTGTCACAGATGATGTCGGCCAACGGTCTCACATGCTGGAGGCCGACCATTAGAACGTTCCAGCGCGTCAAAGGATCTCGGACTGTTCTACGAACATCGCTATTGTGCAGTCATAGAATCAATCAGACATTCAAGACGGTGATATAAAAGAGTAGAATCTATATCTGCTATTACAGGTCAATACACCACAACGTCGCCCTCATCACAGACTACGCACAGCACATCAGATTCAACCAGCTCCGCGCCGCATCACACAAATATCCTCCAACAAACTATTCACCATGAATCCCTCGGGCTTTATCACTCTTTTCACTCTTGTCGCTCTGCCCGTCGCCGTGGCTGGACCCGCAGCCTACGGTGTTTGCCAGGCAGGATGCGCCAGCATCGTAGTCGCTTGCTATGCCGCCGCTGGTGCTGTCTTTGGCGCCATCGCCGGTGCAGCAGCTCCTCCGGCCGTCGTTGCTTGCAATGTTGCGTTCGGGAAATGCCAGTGTGCCTGTGCCATGTCGGCCATCTGCCCCATTCCCTAGATCCCCGGAACATTGTTGACTCGTTGTAAGTATTCTGACTTGAAACATGTCAGAGGCTAGTGCTGACCTTCGTAGAACGGAGATGTAAGCGTTTTCAACACTCTTTGGGAAGGTTCTGAGAAGCGCTGTGACGATGCGCTGGGTGAAGTGCGTGGGAATTCTGTACCGAGTCGTGTCCTTGGCTTGCGAGGGATGCGGGAACTTTGTGTAAATCATGTACACTGATTTTACTTTTGACGATCATACGACACACATCGAAGGAAAGCGTCTGGGATGGCGACGGCCCATTGGAGCTCAAGGCTCAGAACATGAAGTAGCCGAATCATGGTGATGTATATGAGTGTGGCGAGGGAGAGGCAGCGCCCAAGGGGCTTCGGCTTGGGATCATTTCTGCCGGCGGGTACTTACCCATTATTGTCAGGGATGGGTGCGGTATCCAAGTGATGGATCTATACGGGGGGCAAACGTAGGTATGAGGTTGTTGATACATTCGAATCTGACTCCTTAACCTGGGATCCCAGCCATCGTAGCCTAAATACCCCTCTCCCCTCTTTACGGATGACTAAGCCATGGCCCAGCGGGGGCCCACCGGCGCGCCCTGACAATTATCGATATGCCGCCTGAGTTCTCATACTCTGAATTTCTATACTCATGGCATGACACGATGTGAAAACCCTGACAATTTGCGCTCGGAAAGCGCGTATGCTGGCCTGACGATATGAGGCATTGGCTAGCATTACAAAGCTTCCTTGTGAATCTGCATACGCATCGGTCAATCTCAGAGCTGGGGCAACTCGGCCTGCTCAGCCGATTCGTGGTGATGAACGTAACTACTCGTGAACGTCAGCATGCCGTTGTATTACCATGTTTGTTGATTCCGTAGCCTTGAGAAATTGCTACCTTCAAGATCACAAGTGCTCGCCATCCCAAATATTGCCATATTGTATCCTTTCCCAGAAATGACGTCCTCTATTTGGATGTTCTCTTGATCGGAGTACGTCTCCATGGATCTTCTGCCCTGCTTTTTGGGTAGACTACAGCCTGATGCCCGAAAGCCGGCGGATACTTGGGTGTCCCTAGGTCAGCATTCTCACGCGCAAAGAGTCGACATCAAATCTCCCCGGAAGTGCATCAGTCCTCCGGGCAGACACTATTCCGAAATCAGCCAACTCAAAGCTTCAATGGAAGACCAGGATGTAGTCGTCAGCATGGCTGCTGTCGGGAGGCGACATATCTTGACCGGTGCAGCCATAGCCGCTGCTAGGGCGAAGAGTTTCCTGCCCGGCGAATTCGAGCCTCCTCGGCGGGAACCTGCCGCCCTGCCGCCGAAGGTGGCCACGGTTGGTTGTCCGCGAACAAAAAGAACCCCAAACTTCTACGTCTCCTCTGATCCCATGTGCCTTTTCCTTGTTAAGGTTACGAACGCTGTGTTGTTCGGTTTCCACTCCGAGACCGAAACCGCAACTTTGATCGACGTCGTTATTACACCCTTGACGTCTTCAACGTTGCCCGCAATCGCGACAGCGACCCTTGGGATGACAGGACACGCTAACGAATCCCAGAGCCCATACGTCTTTGCAACTGGCTCATTATGCAAGGCAAAGGAATATCCTGGACGTCTCGAGGAAGGTCACTGCCTTAGTCAGGACTGTGCAGTCGGGCATCGAGGACAAGATCGAAAACGGAAAGAGAATTACGCACGGACACTTGACGAGCGCCGCAAATGTCGTAAAGTCGGCGACCTGAATAACCTTGATCGGGAGGTTAAAGACCAACGGGGGCTGAGAAATACAATGCTGGGCCTCCGGGAAGAAGATCTGGGACGTGCCCTCTTTCAGGCGACGACCGTCCGTCCAACCTCGTGTCGACGTTACACAATACTTCCGGTGTTAGGATAGTTTCCCCGGAGCAGCAACCGACAGTTGCGCGGGGTAACCCAGCCGCGATGGGAGCAAGGCGTATTAGCGCGGCCCCGAGACACAGAGCTTATAACCTTGAATCCTCAAAGCCGGCCGTGATTGGAAAGACTGTACGGTGGCGCAGGAACTCTATTCCCATGTCTCTGAGCTATATAGAACAGTGGTCCCGATCCTCATCGCCAGCCGCCCAGGTCTTCGGACCGAGTGCTTCTTTTTTTTTGTGTTTCAAAAGGGCAAATGATGTTGTTCGTGTTGCTTCTCTCGACACTGGTTGTAGCCGACCCTGCGGTCTGTCCCAGTTCAGCTGCTCCCGTCCAGCTGCCACCTTACGATCCACAGCACCCCATAGCCATCGAGTCTCGGCGGGAACTGTACGGGACGACGCTGGCCTTTGCCGCTCGCGAAGCCAAGTGCGAGGCGAGCTGCGCGACCGTCCTGTCGTCGTGCATGGGTGTCGTGAGCAGAACCCAGGACGGAGACGATCCCGAGAAGGCTGCCGGCGCGGAAGAAGTGTCAAGGTGCAATAAAGCAGTCAAGCGTTGCCAGAAAGCGTGCGGCTTGGCAAATCATGGGCTGGAGGGTTTGAAGACACGGAAGTAACGTGGTAAGTTAAGCGTTGGACAAGGAGATTATGGCTAGCTAACAGAGAATGGACGATGTAGGATTTCTTTCTAAAACCTGGACAGAGTGGGAAGAGATGACAGAGTACAAGTGGTAGAAGGACACGTGCTTCAACTCTTGTACGGGAGTCAGGCATCTGGTCGGTCTATATGCCTCCGTTGGAACGTGAATGTGGTGCTGTGCCATTCAACGGCGATCGAATCTACAGCAAGTTCGAAAGTTCGAGAGAGATATGAGCATAGAGCTCGAAAGATGGTCGGTTGGATCTCTCGCATTGTCGTTGCTTATGGACAAACATCCCTTCAGCGGCTGGACTTGATGTGTTCCAATCCATGAAGGCCGTTGGCACTATACAAAGTACCATCTTGCTCTAGTTCATATGAAGAATTGGTACGACTCAGTGTGCGTATATATACCTATCTTCCGTCGGGTACACAATTGCTTGAAGCCCGCCGCATTCATCCTTAATCTAGTAGAAGCGGTGGGGTTGGGATTAATCAGTTCCAAACATCAGTCATGAGTGCTTTTCTTTCCCAACAAGTAGACAACAGAACAAGTACACGTTGAATTGGATTCTCACGGAGTTCCAATATCAGTAGTTGATATGTAGTTGAGAACTGTAGATATTTACAGCTCAAAGGGTAGGTTTACCAGCGTCGAGATTGCCTCCATCTGTATCCCACGCTGATGGGACATGAGCCAACTGGTTGAGATAATCGGAGATGATAAGTCGGACGTCATGTCATTGATATCGGAAGCATGTTCAAGCAGGGCCGCCGTTCGATCGCGTCTTCCGTCTCGCGACTGGCAAGTGCTGTCTCCTTGCCATGTACCCCGTTCGAAACATCTCTACCAGCATGCATGCAGCGCGACAAAGACTAAAGAACAGACTTGGGCGGATCCCAGTACCGCGGCTCCGCAAAGGTCACATCTGCGTCTTCCATCTTGACGCCGAGCTGCCAGCGGCCGAGCCCCGGCCAAAAGTTCTCGTGCTCGCCGACGACCTCGCCCTTTTCGTCCGCCTGCCTGATGTCGAACCAGCCCAGACTGGCGCGCCTCGTGACCTGGCCGGGCTCGACGCTGCACCACTTGTCCGTGCCCACCAGTTCGCCCTGGCTGCCGTTGCCTCGAGGCAGAGGCGGTTGCACGAGCGTTGCTTTGATGCCGACGTACGAGAGCAGATTGAGGGAGAGCGGGAAGGACGGGACATAAGGCACGGACTTGAACGTTGCTTGAAACAGGGGCTTCGGGCTGGGCGAGGATTCGGCGAGGTCGCCTGTGGTGTCGTGGGGGAAGACTTTGACGGATGTGCTGCCGTTGGGATTCTGGGTCCACTGAAAGGCGGCGAGATGCTTTGGGATATTCCAATCTGGTGAGATGTTAGCTGGCTGCCTATGCAAACCCATTATGCGAGGTGGGTGGCGGGTACTCTTGCGTCCGTTCCAGCACGTCTGCTTCTGCGATACGTAGATCCTCGTGATTCTTGCATTCTTGCGCTTCACGCGCTTCCCATCTTCTTCGATCGTGTACTCGTGAAAGCCAGGGCTAAGGATGAGCTCGTCGTAGGGTCCCACGGGGCTCTCGGTGTATCGTATGATCTGGATCATGCTGATTCCACCCAGCGGCCTGCTGCCCTCCGGCGCGACAAAGGAAGAGTTGGCTTCGAGCGGGGAGTAGGTGATGGTCGGTGGGTGTTCAGCCTGTTTCCGCGGGGTCCAAAAGCTGAAGAGGTAGATGTCGCCCTTGAGTTTCCACGGGGGAGGGACGTGGGTGTATTCGTCGGACGTCATGATGGTTGCGATGCCGCGAGATGATGGATAAACAAGGCGAAATGGGCCGGCGATGACAGAGGGGGATGACGCTTGCGAAATACGACGCAGCACAGCGCGGTCGACGAAACAAACGTAACAGAACAAAACTGCGGATATCAAAATCCGGGGTAGTGAGGAGGCGGACGACGACGATGACGACCATGCAAGGGAGTGTAGGGGATCCGTCGCGCGCTATCAGCACTTTATATTTACTTTACTCTCGCCGACGTCACGCGGTCGCGTAACCTCGAGAACCGGCGATTGGCACCTTTCTTGGTGTTGGCTTGCGGGGAAATGGTTGCCGGGACGCAGCACAGGCGCCTCGACTGCCCAGGGTCCACCCACGAACGAATTGCGGTCTTGGGAGATGCATCCAGGCTGGCGGGATTGGAGCATGGAAGAGGGGTGAGAGCTGGATATCGCGTGGTGTGGTGGTGTCTGATGTGAGATGGACGGTCTTTTCACGTGCTTGACGCTACAACTGGTTCAGTGTGACAATGACATCATTGGCATCTTCTCATCCAAGATTTCACATCACACGCACGATGAATGATGAGAAAATGTAGTGGTTGAATTGAGAGTGAGATGAGAGTGTTGCAGTGAAATCGAATGAGTGACAATATTCATGCAAAATATAGCTTGATGAGTGAGCTGAACCGATCCGAGTCTCATTGACCCATCGCTCAAACGACAAAATCGCTTGAAATAACCGTACAGAGCCCTAAAAATAGCCAACAACGTAGGATATTCTCTATGCGAGAAAACTTCTTAGACAGTCTTGCTCTCGTGCAATCGAATTCAGGGTCAGTCTCACCACTGGAGCTCAGAGACCGGGCGCATACGCGACAATCTCGCACCTGTCTTGACAATCCCAAAACGCATCGTCACACTTTTTCGTCGAAGGCGGCGCAGGGAAGCCACCTTCTTCACGCCATCTCGCACCTTTGGGTACATAGCAGGCTCGGAGGATGGCTGCGCAGCCGCTCTGGCAGATGCCGTATTCGATCGGGCCGCAAATGACCGCAGGCAGCAAGGCGAGCGCGAGGAGTGTCAAGTTGGACGTGAACTTCATGTTGAACTGACGGATTTGATGAGATCGGTTGTGAAAGATATAGTTGAATGTGAATCAAGCTGTCTAGGTGACTATGCAAAAGTCGTGTGTAGGTAACCGTCGCTTCCGCTGCTCACTTATATGACGGCGATTATTGCTTGTCGGATTAGAGTGTTCCTTCTCATAGACCTTTTGATGGCCCCAAGAAGTGGTCGAAACTCCCACATTCTTTATGGGCATTATTGATCCTGATCCTCAGTTTCATCAAGAGGGTCTTCACAACGGACCTACGTTCAGCATGTCAATAGTCGAAAGGGTCGCGTGGGACTGAGCGGCGCGAATGCTCCGACCAAGATCTTACAGGGCCTCTTGAGGTCCAACCCTAGCCGCTCGAAAGAGGCCAGCGTGAAGGGTCTGACAGACGAGGAAATGGATGGCAATGACCAGAAATGAGTTAGTTTGGTGGATGCATAAGCTTACAAGCCAGTTGTTTCAACATGTCCGTCAACAAATCTAGCATGTCCCGGTCTTCACCGCCGGATGAACCACCCTAGTTCACAGGAGCTACCTGCTATCGGACCACCTCGTGGTAGCTAGTACTCTAGCTCTATACATAACTTACCTATTTCTCTTCTCCTCTCTTCTTACTTTATTTCTTATTTATATCCCTAGAGTAGTATCTGCTCTATAGGGATATCGACTATTATTACTATTAATATTTCTACCCCTTTCTATATATACTTTATTTCTATATATTTCTATTTTTATACTATATATAGGAGATATATTAATATAGGCCTAAAAACCTATGTACCTAGTTTATTTATCTATTTATATTCAAACTATATTTATTGATTATATATACTTTCTATTACTATATATAGATATATATCCTGAATAGATCGCTGGCGTGGACGCCTTATGCCTCATCAGAGGTCTGTCAAGCAGGCGTTAAACAATACAACAACAATAACAACAACAACATGTCCGTCAACAAGTTTGGAAATATCTTCTTTCCGCTATGAAGAACAGGTCGGATGGCTATTCTCACGACCTTGACGTGTTGTCTTCATCAGAAGTACGATATGACGACACATTACTTGGCCAGTTTAGATTGCGTCGCTGCTTGTTGGCGTTTAGGTACGGTGAAGTGTCTCAAGTCACAAAAGAATTGATTCTTTGTTGTATACCCATGCCATGACCCTTCGCGCTTTCCTCTCACGCCGAAGACATCTCTTACGCGATTTATCTTGTTTCTCAGACACATTAATTCCTGAAGCCCGAGGACGTCCTCGCCAGTTTTGTGCCAGCCGCATCACTTTCTCGCCTACGGCCCTGGCCTTCGTTAGACTTTTGAAAACCCACGATGGCAGCAGCATCGCCCATTTCCTCGCCCCTCGTACAGGAATTTCTGAAACATCATAGTGGAAAGAACAAAGATCATCATCGGTAGCACCATCAAAGCAACAGAGTCGATGATATCAAGGTATTATATGTGACTATACAGATGCCATTTTTTGAAGATGCCTTCTCCGAACCGATGCAGATATCCACGCGATGCTTTTTCCACACTTCTATCCCAAACAGACAAAACAACAAAAACAGACCGACGGCTCACTGCAACATCTGCTGCATGGCGTTGATCCTGTAACTCTCCCTCCTCTCCATGAGCTCCTGGTGCCTCCCGCTGTCGACAATCTGACCGCCCTCGACGAGGTAAATCACATCGGCCTTTTGCACGGTGTGCAGCCGGTGCGTAATGGCCAGCACCGTCGTGCCGCGCGACGCGCGCTCCAGGCCCTCCTGCAGCGCGGCCTCGGACGCGGCGTCGAGGGCGCTCGTGCTCTCGTCGAGCAGCAGCAACCGCGGCCTGCGGACGAGGGCGCGCGCGATGGCCAGGCGCTGGCGCTGGCCGCCCGAGAGGCGCGAGGCGGAGGGGCCGCACTCGGTGTCGTAGCCGTCGGGCAGCGAGGCGACGACGTCGTGGATGTTGGCGAGCCGGCAGGCCTCCTCGATCTCGGCCTGCGTGGCCTCGGAGCCGGGGGCGGCGCCGAGGCCGACGTTGAAGCGGACGCTGCCGTCGAAGAGGGTCGGGTCCTGCGGCACGATGGCGACGGTGTCGCGGAACGAGGGGGGCAGGTCGGCGATGTCGTGGCCGTCGATGGACACGCTGCCGGCGGAGGGGAAGTAGAGGCGCTGCACGAGGTTCATGATGGTCGACTTGCCGGCGCCCGAGGGCCCGACGAGGCCGCAGAACTGGCCCGGCTGCAGGGTGAAGGACACGTTGTCGAGGATGTTGACGTCCGGACGGCTGGGGTAGGAGAAGGAGACGTTTTTGAACGTCACGCGGACGCCGCCGGCATTGGGGCGCGGGGCGCCGGCGGCCTTGGGCTTGGACTCGCCGGTGGACTCGACGTCGTCCTGGGCGGGGGCGTCGCCGGCAATGTGCTTGGGCTGGGTGCCGGTCTTGCTGAGGTCGTCGTTCTTGCCGAGGTTGATGACGGTCATGATGCGCGAGAGGGCGCTGCGGGCGCGGGAGAACTCGGGGGCGAGGGAGAACATGGTGCCCCAGAGCTGGGCGCTGATGAGCATGGCCACGAGGATGATGAGGAACTGCGTCTGGGTGTATTCGCCGCGCATGATGAGCTGGGTGCCCCACCAGTTGGCGAGGGCGTTGACAAAGGTGCCCGTGACGTTGGAGATGGCGAGCCAGATGTTGGTCTTGGCCGAGGCGCGGACCATCTGCTTCTGGGGCGGGAGCAGGAGGCGCGAGTAGGACGACATGACCTCCTCCTCGAGCGAGAGGGCGGCGACGGTCTTTATGGACTGGACGGCCTCGGTGGCGACCGAGGTGGCCGTCGAGAAGGCGGCCGAGTGACGCTCCTCGTAGCGGGCGAGCATGCGCAGCTGCATGAAGCCGGCGCCGAGGAGGATGGGGATCGTGACCAGGCAGACGATGGCGATCTTCCAGGCGATGATGTGGGACATGATGACGGCGATGAGGACGTTGACGCAGATGGCGAAGACGGTCCCGATGGTCGAGCCGCTGAAGCCTCCGATGGCGGCGCTGTCCTTTGTGATGACGCCGAGCAGGCCGGAGGGACTGCGTCCGTCGGACTGGTGCCACTGGACGTCCTGGTCCAACAGCGAGCGGAACGAGAGGACGCGGACCGAGTAGAGGAGCTTCTCGGCGACGACGCCGAAGCAGGTCCAGGCGAAGAAGTTGGCAAAGAACTCGATGCAGGCGAGCATGAAGAGCATGCCGGAGAAGAAGCGGCCGAGGGAGATGATGCGGTCGGCGGTGCTGGCGCACGGGTTCAGGGCCCCGACGGTGAAGCCGAAGATCAGACCCGAACCGGAGAAGGTCGCTCCGACGATGGTGGCGGCAATCATGGCGACGATGAGCCAGGCGTACGATGGGCGGACGAGGCGGGCGAGACCCTTGAAGACGGTGCTGTACGGCTTCTCCTCGCCGAGACCGTCGTCTTGCTTCTTCTTCTCCTCCGTCTCCTCCTCGGAGCTCTTCTCCTGCTTCAGGATTTCCTTGGTGGGCTCGTCGGGATCCTCGCCCTTCTCGTTGATGATGTGGTCAGTCTTGAGGGTGGAGGCGTCGAGAGAGTCGCCAGAGACCGAGCCAGCGTCGGGAGCGCGGTCAGCGGTTCCGAGGGTCTGGAGACGGGCCATGCGGGCAAAGGCACTGTCCTCGCGGGCCATGAGGTCGGTGTAGGAACCCTGCTCGACAACTTCGCCCGCGTCCATGACGACAATGTTGTCTGCGTTGCGGATGGTGGAGAGACGGTGGGCGATGGAGATGATGGTGCGGTTCTCGGTGGCGGCCTGCTCGACGGCGCGCTGGATGCGCTTCTCGCTGGCAGAGTCGAGAGCAGAGGTGGCCTCGTCGAGCACGAGGATCTTGGGGTCGCGGATCAGGGCACGAGCGAGGGCGATGCGCTGGCGCTGGCCACCGGAAACGAGAGAACCGCTCGCTCCGGCCATGGTGCCGTAGCCATCGTCGAGGCGGTCGATGAAGGTCGCGGCGTCGGCCTGCTCGGCAGCCTGGCGGACCAGCTCCACAATCTCCCTGACCTCGGGACCGTACCCGTCAATGTGGTTGATGGCGTCCTTGCCCTTGGAGGCGAGCTCGGCGAGCTGGTTGCTGTTGAGGAAGGGCTTGAGGTGCTGGTGGGACTCCTTGGGCGAGTTGATCAGGCCGAGGGCAATGTTCTCGAGGATGGAGCGGTCGAGGAGCGAGGGTTCCTGCTGCACGAAGCTGATGAAGCTGCGAAGGCTGCGGACGTTGAGATGGCGAATGTCGTGGCCGCCGAGGTAGATGGCGCCCTGGTTGGGGTCCTGGAGACGCGCGAGGAGGGCGGCGATGGTCGACTTGCCGCTGCCGGAGAGACCGACGACAGCAGTATACCTGCCGGCGGGGAACTCGACGCTGACGTTGCGGAGAACCGGCTGGCCGGGACGCGATGGGTACTCAAAGGTGACGTCGTGGAGCTTGAAGCCCTTGGGCTCGTCCAGGGGCAGCATCTTGCCCTCGTCCGAGGTGCCGTCGATCTCCGAGGGGGCCTCGATGTCCTCCATGAGACGCTTGTAGGCGGCGGCCGCACCTCCGAGCATGGGGAGAATAGGGGCGATGGATCCGAGCATGATGCAGGCTGTTGGCACGGAAATGAGCGATTAGCAAAACGAGTTCACTTTACTGGAAGACGACCACACGATGACCGGTTCGTTTGGTCGAGGGGGGCTTGCTTACCATCGACGAGGAGGTAGACGACGGCGTAGATTTCACCGACGGTGGCACCGTCACCGCGTCCCTCCATGGAGTCTGAGATTCTGATGCTACCCTGCCAGAAGGCCAGCGCGTTTCCGGCGTAGGCGATGAAGTAGAGGAGACCAGCTTGGACGGCAGCGACTGTGGCCTTTTTGATGCCGGCCTTGCGGGCGTCGATCATGTGGTCGGCGAACTTGGCCTCGAGACGGGGAGCGGCCCCAAAGGCCTGGACGACCGAGACGTGGGAGAGGGCCTCGGAGGCGATGGAGGACGCAGACGCGATGGCCTGGGTCATGGTGCCGCTGTACTTTTGGATGTAGGAGCCGCCGAGGAACGAGGAGAGCAGGAAAGCCGGGAACATGGACACGAGCATACCGGCGAGCTTGGGCTGCTTCGTAAAGGCGATGACGAAGACGGTGACGAAGAAACTGATGCTCGTGATGACGATTCCGACCTTCTCCGAGGTACCGGACTGGATGGCCGTGATGTCTCCGTGCAGCCTGCTCGAAACCTCGCCGGCGGAGGCGCGCTTGTCGAAGAAGGACGGCGGCTGGCGCAGCAGCGACGAGACGTACTTTGTGCGCATGCGCTGGGCGAGGCGCTGGCTGATGATGCTCCACGACAGGATGTAGGCGTAGATGAGGACGAGGGCGGCGATGCCGACGTAGACGGTCTTGGTGACCTTGTCGTTGATGGCGGCCTCGTAGGCGAACGCGTCGGTGTTGCCGTTGACGGCGCAGGTGGCCGAGTTCATGTTGTCGACGAGCTGGCCAAACAGAACTCCCATGAGGGGGAAGGGCACGCCGGCGCCGATGGCGGTGACGGTGCCGAAGATGACGAGGAAGATGTCGAGCCATGTCGGGTCAGCGGCGAAGAGGAGCCGAAAGTAGACGAATATTTGCTTGTAGAGCTGCGGAAACGTGCGTTAGACTGTGTTCTTGTGTGCTGAGCTGAGCTGAGCTGAGCTGAGCTGGGCGACCATGTGCCGATGGGGTGAGTTCGCGATAAGAATCCTTGGTGTTGAGGATTGCGGGACGGCCCGGACGGCGCCTGGAAGGTGCAGCTTCAGCGCCGAGGACCAGCATACAAGCAGCACATGGCGCATGACAGCTCAGCTCGCCTCGGTGATTAGAGAAGAAGATGGGAAAGACTAACCGGCAGCTCCTTGGGCGCGTCCGCCTTGACTGCTGCATTGTTCTTGGGCTCCTCGACGACCGGAGCGGTCTGCTCCGGCTCTTGCTTCTCAACTACCGCCATGTTCTTCTCTCTCTCTCTCTTGTGCCTTGCTTATCAGATGGATCAGATAAAACAAAAGATGGCCTTCCTTGCTGGGTCCAAACCACGCAAAGCCGGACGATTCCCAGCAGAAAGAACGACTGCAAGCGGCGGTATGGGCGGGGAGGGGGAGGGGGCGGGAAAAGAGAGTGAGGTTGGGAGGTTGGGAAGCGTTCGATGAAGAAGCGAAGCGGTACGGTCTTTGGGGGAGGATGGCGAAAAGGATGGCGAAACGGGGCAAGACGAGCCGGGCTTTCTCGTTTTTCCCCCTCGGAGTGACCTCCTGTCTCTTCTCGGTCTGGATACCAAGTGAGAAAAATTCAACACGAATCGGCTCCTGAACAGGGTGAGGGTGCCACACACATGCAAGAAAAGACCAACAAGCGATGGGATGCGGTGGCCGATTCCGGGGCCTTGGACGTGACTTTACTCTACCTATGGCACGAACAGAATGAGGAGCTCCCGCAGCACGATTGACACCTCTACGTCTCTCGGAATGACCATCAGAGCTCTTCTTCTGGCCCTGGGTGGGAAGAATTTTGCAGATGGAGACGCTCCAACTGGGCCGGACAAGGGTGGCGACGGCCAGTCATGTCGCGAGATGTGGTGAAGGGTGTGATCAGATAAGATGATCTGATTGATTAGATATGACGCTAGCCAATGTCGCTAGCCAGTTCCAATTTGAAGCCGGTGGGCGGAAAATGGCGATCCTTGTTCTTTGTCATAGGCTGTGGTGTGGGTGAGACGACCCAGAACGAGCTGGGCCAAGGTGGATGGATGGGACCTCGGGAATGCCATCTGTTCATTTCATCATGGTAGCAGACATACGTATGAGTCTAAATAATCTCGTGCGGATCGAAAGAGTCTGAGAAGCCACGCAGATGGACACAAGTCGACGATAGATGATAGCCTAGATAGCTACGACTGGACTCGGTAGACAGACACTGGAGGCGATGCCAGAAATATGCCGACAGGGATATCGTGGCTACTCAACCCTTTTACGTACTAATACGCGCAACGAGTGCCACAATGCCTGAATCGGACTGGGACCCTTCGCCAGAGAGCCAAGGGCCTAGCGGCGTCGGTCTTGGTGTTGGCATTTGGCGTCGCATTGCCGCTTTGCAGTCTCACTCAGCTGCTTTGCAGACGCACAATCTGCTCGGTTAATGGAGGATAAGCATGCGCTACATTAACTACGGAAGAGGTTTGTTTGCAAAGAATGGGTGGCGAATGTGAGCTCTCACTCAACCCTGGATGAGAGCTCTGTGCAGCTTCTTTGCAGAATCAAACGTCGCAAACTGGCTCTACACAGCACGAAAGTCCACAAACCAGTCAGCGGTTGGCAATGTTCAGTCCGATATGTAACTCAACACGCGTCACTAACTGATACTTACTCTATCCAAGTCAAGGGCCTTGTTTGCCAGCGGTGCTCTTGAATATCTGCAACTGTCTTTGAATGGTTAAACCGCCCAGTTCCTTTGCCGAACGCCGGCCGAGGAACAAGGTCATTAGTCGCAGCCGACCCGAGCCATCAGTGGGTGGCAAGGTTGTCCATGCCGATTGAGGTGTGCGTGCCAATGTCTCGTTGCTCGGCGCCCGAGTCAATTGAACGGTGGATATCTCACGTGTCGACAGATGAGGATGAAAAGCCAGCTGAGGCTGAGGCTGTCTCGTCGAGTTGTCGGAGGACGAACTTTGGTTTACACATTAATTTTCACGTAGAGACAAGGATATTTACAATTCGATCGCATACGGAATTCTCTGCTTCTTCTGCGACTCGTGATGAAGCCGCCTCTCAGACACGGCGAGGAATTGGTCAAGGCAACTGATAGCCGCAAGAAGCTACGAATGAGCAAGTTCGCTCGTCTATCGCATGATTATCGGCCTCGGACCCAACGAACAGACGCATTTCATGGATGTATATCTCAATGAGTCGAATAAAGAATAATGTCCGGATTGCAGCTCTTGGACTTCTACACATGCTCCCATATTCAATCTTCCTTGCAGTACAGCGCCACAATTGTTGAATATCAGTCACGCAAATCACCAGTGATATCGAATGAAGCCAGCCGTCCACCGTGGCGTTAGTGAAGCCGCGCATTTGATCTTCATTTGTGCTACATAATTTAGATTGAAAGTCAAATATATTCGCCGGTCATATAAGCTTAAAGTATCTCCGAAGAATTTCTTGCTCTCCGTGAAAACTAGCATCTTCATATAGCTAGCTCATCATATCTCTGAAGCTTGCCAATCATGCCTGCCTTCCAAGTGAAGCCTCTTGGCTGACATTGGTTCCACTACTCAATACCTTGCGCTCTTTCTTCATTTCCCTGGCGAGCAACTGCGGATGATCTCCCTGTTGGTTCTGAAGATGGACGACCAATACAATGATACCCTCCCACGTCAAAAGAGCATCAATCCCAGTGCGCAGCTCGCCTATCGTGACATTGCCGGCGACGATGAGCTCGAAGGACTTCCTTAGCTGCCCTAGTCAATGCTGGATGATATAGCGATGACTTTACGGCAGATAGCCATCATAGCGTGACTTCGGCAGCCTTGGCCAGAGAGCCTTCTGTTGTCTTCACACCTGACTTTGCCAGGCTGCTTCTCCCAGCGCTTAGAAGTGCTCCTCCAATCTCGAAGCCCTGTCGTCGAGGTTGGCAGGCATGGGCGTTTTGGACCCACCAGTCCAGGATGGCAGCATAATTTCGTTGAATTGACCTCCTCGAGGCCCTTTGCTGCAACATCGGCTACCATTGAGGTCTTATCAAGCCCTAACTTGAGAGAGAAGTTGAAGAGCACTGAGACAAAAGTGCCGTGGTTCGTCGGGTGTGATAATTTGTGAACGAAAAGGTTAGTCCTGAGCGACTGACAGCATCCTGCACATCCTCGAGGAGTGAGGCGAGACCGCTGGCCATTTCGGAATCTGTGGAAGATTAAGAATGCTAACTGGTCAAACCAGATCCCTCCACGTCTTCGTCAGAACTGACGACTTTGGACTTGTGGAGACCGTTCATGAAGACAGGCACCATGGTGCTCATGTCGAATAATGGAGTTTTCAGTGAAGAAGCTCCTCAACTTCTTGTCATCAACAAATTTGGGTCCGTTGGCCCATGACATTTTGACCGAGAGGGAGGTGGTTTACTACACTTCTTGAAACTTGACGTTGTGGGATATATGTCTTTCTTCGTCTCGGTCAGGCTGGCGAGACTGAACAAGACTACTGGGGTCCTAGGCGCTGTCTCGAGTACAACTTCGGAGCAGTGATGCTACGAGGTTATTAAGTAGGAGTAGTTTAGCTATGTGCGACGGTGGAAATGTGCCCGCCTCTGCAACAAAGCGACACGGCAGGTATTATTGTTCCTTCCGTATTGGGCTCGTCAGACAGTTTCCTGGCTTCTTAACAACACTTCCAAGTGGATTACAGAGTTGATCTTACCTGTTGAGCCATGACTTCTGTCACTGGTCAAACATCTCGAGACCGGTAACGGCGGTCGCGGTTGTAAGGCTAATTCAACACAGGGGATACAATGGAAGTTGATTTTCAACTCTCATCGAGGCTTGAATGTGTGATTGTGCTCCAAATGCAGTGCAGAAAATCAAACTAACATACGCCTGCTCTACGGTGCATGCCACAAATGTGACCAGATGCTGACAAGATCATCCAAAGTATAGATCTTCTCAGGGTCCCAAAGATCAGATGGGTACAGTTGCCATCACCTAATAGTGGGATTTGGTAAAATAGAGATACTACTTGATAAATAATATTGATACGTACGTCTGTTGGTGAAAGGAGAGCCTACATCTACATCGGTAAGGGGAAAACGCTACCGAAGATCTGACATTCTAGAGGAGATAAAAACAAAAAAGAAATTAAACTACAGATGATACCAACGACCCTAAGGTACCTACCTACCTTGGCACTCTAGCAAGATTCTAGGAGACTCCCCGATGAGTATAAGCCCATCAAATGAAGTGTACATACAACTATGGGAGACCATAATTGCTCCTTGAGACTGCTCCAGTGAAACTGAGGAGCCCGACTTCTTCAACCGTTGTTAGTTGTGAAGCAGCCAGCCACGCACGGTCCTTTAAACCAAGCTTGCAGCGAGCTCTAGAGGTGGCGTTAAGCAAGTCATCAAACTCTTCCTGCCTCTTCTTGGACCCTTTCTCGTTGTCTAGTAGCTCTCTATCTGGCGCATATGTGGCGAAAAGAACCCGGAAATTGGAGTTCTTGATGACTCCCAGTCCAGCGTTTCTCGTCAGAACAATAGTCCCAGCTAACAAGAGGATTGGAAGTGAGACCTGAGATGACAAGAATGCTAGCCATTCCCACCGAACCTTGACACAAGTCTCAATACTGAATGCCTCCCCGTAACGCTGGTCGTGTCTCCGGAGAATCCGCACAACCCAATCAGTCAAATTCTGTACTGAGCTCCCACTGCATGGCCATTACACCATGGGATGGGTCCGTACAATTGGATAAGCTTCTCGCAATGGTGTTCGTTACATTCATAACTCGATCTTCAAAATCCTGGCCCAAACTGCCCTGGCCAATGCTAGGCTCTACAAAGGCCGCAAATTATAGAGATGCTGCTCGACCTCGCTCACTATTTGGGGTTGCAGACCGGGCGTAAGCACCGTTAAGCGTTCGGGCAAGTCTTGTCCAAAGATGGGCCACCTCTTGACCGCCAAAGTCGAACTTGACGGCTCGCCCCGGAACCTTGAGAATGCCGCTTGGTAAACCGCCAAACGCGATTTCATCCTCTTCCATGTCCGCCGTCGCGTCGATAACCTTTCGTGATGTCACGTTGTCATGGATTGAAACGTTGTATCTCAGAATACGAAAGTAGAGAATCGCCTTGATGGCATGTTGTCCGACTGAGCCAACGTAACCAAAGCCATATTCAAAGATTGAAGACTGAGTTATCTCTAGATTTTTAAAGGCCATGTGCATGGGCTCTGGCCCATTGTTCAGGCTCACCTTGCCAGAACTCGTCAAGCTCAAATCCAAGGATGCGCCGTTGGGCAGCGAAGCCGACTCGAATATGTGGATGTGGCCTTTGCCTTCTTCTACTTCGCCATGAGCCAAATTCCAGAATTTAGTAACGTTAAAAGTCTTGACGCAGATCCCAAGCGTACTGACGGCACTCCAGGCACTGTCCGTGGTGGGACATCTTGGCTAGTCGAACGGAACTCCGAAACATGACGCTGAGCCTGGCCTGGATACTGTTGTCGTGCTGTGACTCGGTGTATACTGCACACCATGACTGTTAGCAGAATGCGAGGATACCAGTGCAAGAAGTCGAAGTACGATACTAGCAGACATTGTGGTAGGATGAGCTGGGTGTGGTGCTTTAGAAGATGATTGGCAATGAGAATGAGGCCGAGAGGCCATTCGGGCAGAGGCTTATAGTGGGAGTAACGAAGTATAACGGCCAAAGCGCCCAGGGAGGTAATGCTGACGAGGCACCAGAAGAGCTCCTCCCACCAAGCCAATGTTGTGGTCTTGCAAGGTATTAGTTTCCAAGGGATGAAAGCAAGGCGAGTTCCGCACGGCTCTGGCTCTGGGCTATCTTGGTCGTGGCATCCACGTACAGTTTCTGGACACAGAACGGACTGATTAGAAGAGTTGCGTCTCCTGGCTCACTGCTTTAGCGACTGCGGCTGACAACACAGGATATTTCTCAGATCCAAGCGCTTCCATTTCCGGTTTCCTGTGGCAGGAGCTTGGCTGCTCGAGCATTCCTCTCCACCGAGCTCTTCGGAATTGATTAGAGGGCTCATGTCATCGTCGGGGAGTGTCAGATAGTGATTCTTGTGCGGCAAATCCTGCCGCAGCTGTGTAGGCGACAGAAGCCGGATGTCGTCAATATACGGCGGGGTTCAACTTCCGGCTTCTTTTGGTGACTGGGGTATCAGCGTCTTCCTTACTGCACATTCCTGCGCCGGTCTTTCATGATTTATATCAGAAAGCAAATGTAATATGGGAAACTCGTGTTCCCGATCTTGTGTCGTCCGAGAAGATAGTCCATTCGATTTCCAGACTGATGTGTTTGCCGTTAGAATAGGGGGCTTGCCATACTGCAGTGATGGCTAGATATTGAAGCAAGATAATCAGACGTGTGGGCTACCTTTGAAGCCAATAAGTAGAGACTGAAGAGAACAATCTTTAGTAAAGCCATCGCGAGAAGTCAAGGACCAGAGAAACTCCCCGTCACACTCTATTGGAACACGTCTGGGTAATCTGTAAATAGCTGTCCAATAATTTCTAGGCATCAGCTTAGCTCAAGGATCTGTTATTGAGCATTCCAACTTTTTGGGCGCCCAGATCGATCGATTCACATGGTACTAAGCAATTTTCGCCATGCTTGATCACATCCGCCAAACACCACCGGAGGGCGCAAGCAGAACATCAATTCGCCTAAATCTCCGTTGCATGTCAAGAGGACTGTGTTGAGAAGCACAGAATATGCAACCAAGGCGTTCTGTCAGGCAAGAGGTGCACGCAACTCCATGCTCCAAGTCTGTACCTCCATGCTCCAAGTGTCTGACGAGTGATATCAGCAAACTCATATGATCGACCGGGCCTTTACAAAGTTGGTAGCTGAACACGACAATGATCACGAAACAGAGGGCGATTCATTGACGTTATTGACGAATGTCGAGGTTTCTTCCTCGGGCCGAAGCTGCAACAGCATGTAGTTGGCGGAGCAGGAAGTGCAACAAACGACATGGCACGGCCGTACTGCGGGCATTATCAACCGCTTGATATCATAATATCCATCTTAAGCCGTCCAAGCTTGAGCGCCGACACCACGCTCCGGTGACTTACTGACTAGCCTCTGTTGTCGGAGCAATCAGACTTGAATAGAGTGCGAGATCGTAATGCTGACATTATGCCCATCATGTTGGGGGCGTTTCTCTCTCTGGTGTTTGAAACCCTGTATCCCCGGCAATATCAGTCAATATTCTCCCTGAGGTTGTGTGTTATAATACGGCGAAACTCAGTAGTAGATATCTGCGTTTGCCACGATCCGGAGAGTGTGGTGATATTTCAGAATCAAGCCGTGTCTGGTGTAAATGTCTTACATGTTGGCAAAGACAGCACCGCGCACCATGGCTTCCATCTCATTTCCCGCAATTTTACGAAACGAACCTCTTGATCTCATTTAACTGAGTGGCAAAGAAGTCAAGCAGAATAGCCTGACTTTGTCAAACCAGAATAGACCAGAGGCAAAGTGAAGAGACGAAAATGGAGACGCCTCACTGCGACAAAATCATCATTCGGCAAATGGCAATACTGCTGTTGTTGGCAGCATGTGGCTACTTATCAACACACTCTCCATGTCTTTGGACGAGATCACCGATGAGCTGCCGATCGCAGAGTCAAGCACACAGTTCGAATGATCACAAATCTAGCTTCAGCTCGCTTTTCCGGGGGCGTTCTCCGGGACGGACAAGGCACCAACAACCTTGTCGATCGGAAACGCTTGAGGCATCGGCATAGTCTCCGCTGGTATCTGTCAGCACGTTAAGCTGCAAAAGGAGCTGGCACTTGGCCTCGGGCTCGGAGTCCATCAGTTCCATAACAAGAAACATAAGATCACCCAAGAAAGACCTCCAAAGGGTTCGCGAGAAATCCCAAACACCCGTAAGTGGCGCTTATGCTGTCGGCACTTGCAACACACCCGGGCCGGCTTCCGACTGACGGCCCACTGGGAGTACCCTATCCCACGGTCAAGGCCGATCCCGGTTGTCCGGCCGTGCCCCGGGACAAGTGGGGGACTATCCCGGGATCAGTCGGCTGGGGATGCTCACGTCAAGGAGCCGTGGTCTACACCAGGACACTCGGTTCAGACTGCTCGCCCGGTTTTCAGACCCCCAGGCTCTCATGGGTGCGGGCTCTCGTGGGTCGGGCGGCGAATCTGCAGCACGAGATGCGCCATCTGCCTATATCAGGCTTCCTTTATGACCGGACCCGTTGAGAGCAGGTACATCGTCGCTGAGGTTCGCTCTATGAATCCGACGATCAATAGTTGTCGGAGATCCTCTTCTCGTCGGACTTTGGATACTGCATTTTCGCGCGTCACACACCTTATGTCACTTCCCGCAAGATGCAAAGGCCAATCGACTGATGACTCGCCACAGCCCATCCAGCTTCCTCGGCACCCGCCAAAGCGGCTGCCACACCCTCAGCTTGTCACCCGAACTCGGGGCCCGTCAGGCCAACTCTCCTTGACCAAACTTCGTCCCGTCGGAGATACTGTGATGACCACCAAAGACCAGGCTCGACGTCATCACGAGCCCCAAGCCCGAGTCAAGAGCCTTGACCACACGCGGAGCTCCAATTGTGTACTGTTAGTTAATCCCCTGGCCCAAATTACAAAAGCCGCACTCTAATCACACAAAACCGCACCAATAAGACCTTCCAGATATCAATAAAAGGGGTATATCACCATCACACTACATCTATAGGCATCGACAATCATACCTCGTGAGACGTCGCGTCGAACTCTATTCCTGGCACACCCTTGTATCCCTGGCCGCCCTACGCAGTGTAGACGATGCCCTTCGACCTCGATCGTGTCGTGAGCCAGGGCAACCCATGTCTGCGTCTCAGAGAGGCAGCCGTGCCGTAAGGCCGCCGCCGTGGACTGCTCCGTGCAGTCAGGCCGGCGCCCTCCCATACCCGCCCATACGCACTTGTACAACACTGACCTCGCGGGAGTGACACGCCCAACCTATCCGTTTCCAGGCAGGCCGCTTCATGGCATATGGCAGTTATGCTCCCACGTTCCGGTTGAGCTGAATAGTACCACACCATCCAAGACCGTGGTCTGCCTGTCGGTTGAAATCGAAAGAAGCATACTCCTCAAGACCCAAAGAGCCCAGGAGAGACCGAGTAAGTCGTCTGCAGTAGTGTCGTCAAGTCCGGCCTCAGACGCACACATCGCGGAGCCCCGCAGGTTTTCCTGCTCGTGAGGTCGCCCGTGCCGAGTTGGACCGAGCCCCTTCGCTACCACGTTGCCATCAACAAGGCGCAGCACGTGGTCGCCGGTGGACAGGAGGGGGCACCTTATCGGCGGGCCTGGGAGGGGCTTTCGGCGGTATCCATTTGTACAGACGCTGAAAATGCCATATGACCAGGAGGCGAATGTGACGACACTAAAGTGTTATCTGACCCTGTATTCAGGAGAGTCAAAGATGGTAAATCTGCGGAGGAATAAACGACTCGAACTTGGCTACTTGGGGACTAGGTGATGGAGGCATGAACGCTCGGCACAAGTAATATGGCGGGTTTGATTTGACGACATCTATCTAGGACGCGTGACAGTATGGGTGACTCCTGGGTAATCAGTCGGAGAACACTTACATCCTTACAGGTGTGTCGGAGGGAGGCCGACCCAGCGTATTGGTAAATTGAGCCCATCCATCGATGGCTTGAGCCGTTTCGCTCGTGCCATTCCGCTGGGTTCACCGAGCTTTTGGGTGAAGCGGATGAGCACAAGATTAGTGATCGTCGTTCTCGCTACCGATTTTCAAGATGCTTCTGACAGTGGTGTTGCTATAAGGGTTGCCGAAGAAAAAGTAGTTCACATCCACAAGGTCCATGTTCACAGCTCAAAGTCCACAACATCCCATCATGGTCGTCGAGCTGAGAACTGTAGATGATTCGTAGAAGAGTGTATTTTCATCAACCATAGAGTAAAGAAAATAATAAACGTGGCAAACAGAGTCCCGCTATCCGAATCGAAGGTATCAACACCACACAGCACATCACCACATACACAACACCAACCAAGACCCCCGACCATCCACGGCAACTATGGCAGCTCGTACATGCTCTTCTTCCTCACACCTCTCGGCTCGCTCACCACCACCGTCTCCTTTCCGTCAATCTCCGCCATCTGATATGCCCCTCCCAACCCCCCGGGGCTCCCACTCCACTCGCTGCTCGTCCTCCTCGCCGTGCCGCCGTTGTACGTCGTCGTGCCCATCGAGCTCACCGTGCCCATGCCGTTCCCGACCCCCATGCCGCCGTACGCGATCCTCCCGCTGCTCGCCCTGGACATGCCGCCGTTGCTCCCGCCGTGTATGCTCGATCCGTCCAGCTCCACGGGCCCGCGCTCCCTCCTCTCCCTCCTCAACCACCACATCACGCCCACCGCAACCAGCAGCGCGCCCCCGACACTCGCGCCGACACCCATGCCGACCATGGCCACCGTGCTCAGCCCTTCCTGCCGCGCCGGCGCCGTGCCGCCCGAAATCCCGCCCGTGGCGGGGGGTTTCGTCGGCCCGGCCTTCTCCCCGGCCGGCGTGGCGGGGATCTTGCTGCTCATGGTCGGCGCCGGGGTCGGCGGGGGCGCCTTGGCGGGTGGTTTCGACGCGGCCGCCGGCGGCGGAACCCCCGTGGGCTTCTTCGAGCCGGTGGGCGTGGGCGTCGCCTTGGCGCCCGAGTGGAACGTCTGCACCGCCTGCGCGTTGCCGGGCGTCGCCGCGATGAGGGGCCCGAAGACGGCGGCCGGCGTGGAGCAGCACCGCGTCTTCTCGGCGGCCGATTCGCAGCAGAACTTGCCCGGCACGCCGAACCCCTGCGAGTCGCACTGCCACACCTGTACGCCGTTGAAGCGGAAGTCAAAGGCCGAGTTGTTCTTTCTGGTGTCGGGGTCTGGGTTGCCGTTAGCCACGGTTTTTTCTCGTGTACATCCTCCCAAACCATGATGGCATGTTCGGTATCACCACCAGCACAAAAGAGAGAAATAGAGAGAGAGGGATGGGCAGCGGGTGTACTCACTCAGGACGCAGTTTTGCGGGCAAATGGGGCTCTGCCACGTCGGATCCGAACACGTGCCGCGGGCGTAGGCGATGCCCGTGTTGTTGGACGTGTCGTCGAGCTTGCAGAGCCCGTTGCTCAGACACGCGTTGACGCTGCCGCAGCACATGCTGACGTCGGCCTTGGGGTCGCACGGCACGTCGAGGCTCTGCACGCCGCCGGGGAAGAAGCACAGGTTCGCCGCCGCCGACGCGGAGTGCGCGAGGACGCCGGCGAGGAAGAGTATTGTTGTCGACCTCATCTTTCGTCTGTGTTGTCTGTCTCGGTTCTGGTTTGATGGCTTTCTCGTTTCGATGGAAGCGGCTCAGTGTTCGATGCGGTTTGAGTCGAGTTTCGTGTCCGGTTGTGAAAAGAACGTGTTGGGGGTATCGTGTATCGAGAACCAGCCTCTTTTTTTGTTTGTTTGTTGTAGTGAATTTCCAGCCGTAAATGTCGCCGTCGAAGCAGAATATGTAACGAGTGATTATACTCGACGCGTATGTTGATATGTGTGTGTTGTATGTGTTGTATGTTGACAAGCAAGAGGCTCTCGATCCTCCCCCGTAGGATTAAGATTACCTCACAAACAAGCAAGGAACAATAAAAACCGTCTGCAAATAAAGGTAGAAAAAGAGTGTAAGTGTGGTTGATGTCGTGTATCCTCCTCTCAGAGTAGATGTCGAGTTCGAACCTCTTTCGAAAGGGGGGGTTCGTAATCAACACGTTCCCACAGTCGAGCAAAGAGAACAAGAAAAAGAAACTGTCAGCCAACAACCCAACATTCCCGATTGGAAAAGGAACGAAGGGGAAAGAGGAAAAAAAAAAGAGCACTGAAAGAACTCTCTCGAGAGAAGATTCCAAGCGGGAAGAGAGGGAACGGGCAAGAAAAGCGGCGCTGTCCGGGACCTTAAGAGAAATGACATATCCCGAACCCAGTCCCTCCTCGTCCGGCTGACCACTTGGGCCTGTATCCCAGTATCTCGTCACTGCTCTCTCTCTCACACTCCTTTACTCAACCTTCATGTCTTGGGTTGGCCTGCTTACTACAGCACGGAAGCCATCCTCCATCCGTGCCACCCCGTTCCCCACGAACATCTCGCCGGCAGCTCGCCGACCCGACTCCCTCTGCCTGGCCACACCCCAGGTCGTCAGGGACGTATACCGCGTATAAACCACAAGGCAGGACACCGACAACGGTGACCAAAGAGCATCTCGTCTCGTCCGGTCGTCAAGGCGTTCCAAACTCTCGTCCCAACCCCGACCATGCCTCGAAACCTTGCCACCCTTCACAACCTCTGCGACTGCTGTCAAGCACACATCACGCAAAAGAAAAAGGGTCCGGCCAACCCGGTCCACGTCCGTTCAGAGCCAACCCCTGTTCCCCCATCTGAGTGTACTTCGTGTAGTGTAGCACGCCGGCCAACACTGCGTATCGTGTGCCTCATCCTGCACCTTTGACACCAAGTTCCCCCTCGACGCCGGACGGCTGACTCGCTCGATGCAACCAAGCCATGCCTTGTTCTCCAACCGCCCCACCCGCGCGTCTGGTTTCAGGTCCCGTCTCTAGCTCTTTCTCGGGCTGTTCTCTGTCATCCTCTATGTGTATGTGTGTGCTCGCTCTCTCTTCAACCGCATCTCAAACCCCCCCCTCCTCGACCGGCTTGCTCTCCGACTCCATCTGTCTTGACCGTCCACCAACCCTGTCCTTCTACCCCCCCCGTCACCCATCGACTTTTCTGAATCCCCATGTCGAATTCGTCCCACCGTACGGAGTACCGTCCAGGTTTGTTCAGCCTCAAAGGAGCAGGGGTCATGTCGTGAGAACCGAGAGAGAGTCATGCTGGCGCCAAACCGAACCTCCAGTCCCTCATCACACATCCATATAACCCTCCCCATTCTCCCGCCCCCAAATATGCAGCTAAGTGTGCAAGAGGAAAAGAGCAAAACGAGCGAGAATTCTCCCTAGGTAACGGCCTTTCTTTTACGGACCACTCTCAACTCGTCCCGCGTCTAGAACCCATCAGGCTCTACCCTCACCCGGCTCCAAGTAGGAAACCTGCGTAACTATCGGTGGAGAGTATAGTACCAACAGTAAAATGCTGTGCCTGGACGCTATAGAGATTAGAGCACTAAAAACGAATTCATCATCGTCTGGTTGTACATCACATCGTCCACAGCATCCGCCAGCACTCGGCAAAATCGTCACGCCGTAGCCGACCTGGCTCTGTCCTGCGTCGGCTGCTCCGGGATGCCCAGGTCTCGATGAGAAGAGGACGTGCTCTATTCTTGGTAGATGCCCGGGTATAGCACAAAGGGAATTAAAGAAAATAAGGTCCATCTTCGAGACGTCTTTCCACCAATCCCTCGCCGTCTCTACCTCCACCAGATCCTGGTCTCGGTTCGTCGCCGTTGTTTCTTCCCAGTCTGAGAAAGACAGGCCGGCCCAAGATTCCGTCATGTCGTGTCGTCTCGTCAGCGCCATCAATGCCTGCATCCGCTTTATACCAAGTAGTAGTGTTTGTTGCTTTAGTGTCGTGTAGTCTCATGTTGATCCCCATGTATCCCGCCGAGAAACGCCTCCTTCGGCGGCGCTCGCAATAATCATTGATCCCATCTTCGTGCCACCTCGTCTTTCCCGCCCTTGGCGCTGCCACTCGACCTGTCCGTCACCCTCTCCGAGATGGGACAGCACTCGGACGCGTCGAGGCGGGCATGTCATGACCCCCGGCACCCCCCCTGTCGTCTTCCCGCTCATCACACACGTCCGCCTAGGCCGTCAGACGGCTCACGCCTCAACTTCTTCTTCGTCGAGGGGTTCAACCCTGACGAGAATCTCCTCGAGCAGCCCCTCCAGGAAGGTGCCCACGTCTCTTCCCATGCCCACCGGCTCCGCCTTGTCGTAGTGATCAATCTCCTTGCACACGTGGGCGAGCTTATATACGAGCTTCCGCAGCTTCTCGTGTGCCGCCTCTGCACGTTGCTGCTTGGGCGTCACCTGGCCCATGGCCAGGGCAGCCGGGTTCGACGAGCCAAGTTGAGGCCGGAAAGCCTGCTGCAGCCTGATCTGTCTCCTCTTAAGAGCTTCCTCGAGTGCTGGGAATATCACGTCGTTGAGCGCGTCCAGCTCTCCGTTGGGGTTGGACGGCGCAGGCGGTGGGAACGACGATGGAGCTGGCTCCGGCGTCTGTGTCTGCGTCTTTGAAGGCAACGCGTGAGCCCTAGGTGGTGGCACCGGCGCCTGAACCGAGGACTGACGATATTGTCCGTTGGGCGACTGGCTCGGTATCCTTGATCCCGCTGGTGACGACGTCTTGGACGATCCTCCGCGATAAGGCGGAATCTCTGCCAGAGCGATGGGTACCGGCTTGGTGGTGTTTGGCCGTGGTCCATGGAGCGGCGGACGGGGTGTCGTCTCCTGCACCTTCACCTCGGCTGGCTGGATCACCGGTCCCAGACTGAGGAGCCCCATGTCCCTCTGCAGCTGAGCTTGCAGTTCTCGGTCGTAGTCCGGAGATTGGCTGACCGGAACCGCAGGCGGGATCAGTCGACTGACTGGTCGCGGTGTCTCTGGCGCCCTCTGCAGCTTCTCAGTCGATGGCGGCATCGACGTCTTGACCGGTGATTGCGGAGCTGTCGTCGTCGGTACCGGCTTTCGTTGCGGCGACGCTTGCCTAGAAGTGCCAGTGTTTGCGCTTGCTGCCTTGAGCGTGTCAGAAGCCATGGCAAGGTCTCGTGTAAAGTCTCTCGTCTTTGTAGGGCTGTTGTTGTCTCTCGGCCGTTCGCCGTAGTCGTCCATGCTCTCGGCTGACCTGGCCGCTCTCGAGTTCGCCGCCGACTCGTCCAAGGCGTTGAGTCCAGGACGCGGGACAAGACCGCCCCTGTCACCGACGAGCCTGACGGTGCCAAAGTCCCACATGTCCTCGTCTACCTGTTGATGCTCTTGGTAGTTTTCTCCCTCTTGGTCGCTCTCGTCGTCGTCGCCCTTGTGCGTGGCAGCCCACCTAGTGTGTCGCTCAATCAGTTCGGTCAGATAGCTCGTCCTCTTTGCACGCCGTATGAATGGGTGCTTCAGCAGGTCCTTGGCCGTGGGCCTGTCTTTGGGGTCCCTCTGCAGACAAGCCTCGATGAAGTCCTTGAACGCTTTCGTAAAGTTTCCTTCGAGTCGCGGTGGCGGGTTCTTGGGGATCAGAAAAAGCACCTTCATGGGGTGAATGTCTGCGTAGGGCGGCTCTCCGTTGGCAAGCTCCAGGGCCGTGATGCCAAGCGACCACACATCGGCCTTGTGGTCGTAGCCCGACTGCTTGATGACCTCGGGCGCCATCCAGAAAGGAGTGCCAACGAAGGTGTTCTTCTTGGTCATGGTGGCCGAGAGCTGCCCAGAGACACCAAAGTCGGCCAGCTTGACCTGGCCGTTGGAGCTCAAGAGGACATTGGCAGCTGGAGAAGGTCAGATTTGATGCGGTTCGACCGGGCCAGGATACTCACCCTTGACGTCTCGGTGCAGCTTCTTATCCGAGTGGAGGTAATCGAGACCGAGCAGCAGCTCACGGATGATGATGGCAATGTAGTCCTCGCCTATCAGACCGGGCTTCATGAGGTCGGCGCAGCTCCCGCCGGAGCAGAATTCCATGACGATCCATAGCTCGGCACCCTTGGCGTATGATCCGTAGTATTTGGTCACGTAGGGCGACTGCAGCTCCGACAAGATGGCAATCTCCTGGATAATGTCCTCGACTTCGTCCTCGGCGCTCTCAATGTCGATGATCTTGATGGCGACGGCGTGACCGGTGCGCTTGTCCACCCTGCAAGTGCGCTGTCAGCTGTGCTCATCGTCTGGACGTGCCTCTGATGGAGCTTACCCCTTGTAGACCTTGCCAAAGCTTCCTCCGCCTGCGAAACCAACTGTTAGCGGTGTGTCGTCTCTGGGACGGGTGGCGCATACCGATGCAGTATTCCTTCTTGTACAGCAGCTCGGGGTCGAGCGCCTCGTTGCCATCTTCGACATCCCTCTCGCGGTCTGCCATGCTTGCGGTGTGCGGTCTTGGGCGTTCGTCTATTCGCGCAACGACTGTCTTCTTCGTCGTAGGCGACGGCGGCGGCTGCAGCGCTGCTCGTCGGATCGGTGGGCAGCACGAGCGATAGTGCAGGTCGTCAATTGAGGTCTTGCCTTGCGATGCGTCAGCGGTCGTTCGCGGTCGTTCGCTGCCCCCAATGTCGGCGACCGTCGCTGGGGAGATTGCACGGCAGGGAAGTCGGTGTCGCTACTCGGAGACGAGGATGGGAGGGCCTGGTGGTTGAAGAGGGGACCCCGGAATTGGTGACAGGCTGACAGCGCAGCGGCAGAAAGCAGGCGGTGGGGGGGGGAAGGGCAGATGCAGCTGTCGCGATCTGGGGTTCGACAGACGAATTACCAGTGTTTTCAGCGACCTGACAGAACGATGAGGAACAAATTGATCTGCAGAAGCAAAAGCGAGGTTAGCCCGGGAGATTCTATGCGGGAGGTCCAACGGTAGCTAGCTCCAGGGGGCGTCCGCAATCGTACCTCTTCGGCGCGTGTCTTGTCTCTGTTCCTTTCTTTAGAGAAAAGGGGTCGATAAAGACTGAACACACACAATGGAGCTTCTAGACGCTTGAATTGAGACAGGCTACCGGGTCGCGGGAAATGGCATTCCTCTTTTGTCTGACCGAGTTGAATGTTTTGGAACCGGGATTGAATGGGCTGTATGGTAGGACAGGGAAACGACGTCAGTTCCGAGCTTGCGGTGAGACCATGACAAAAACAACGTGGGCCAGAGCTGGTACGGAAAAAGAAAGCTTGGGAATTGGCTGCTGCTGCTGCTGCTGCTGCTGAAGCTGAACTAGATGTGTTGTCTGCCACGCATGAGACGAAGCAGGGAAGGACGCAGAAGCCGGGCCACAGATGTGGGAATATACGGTGCTGGGGGACGTGGGGTTAGCTTCAAGTCAACAATACCCAGACGAAAGAGCAATCTGGTTAATGCAGGTTTTGGTGTTTTGATCAAGGTGATTGATTGGGTAGCAGTCGAGATGCGTGTCGGAGCTGAAAGCCAGGCCAGGCCAGGCTGACTTTGGTTTCTGGCAACGTACTGCGTAGATGTGGTGGTGATGGGAATTGGACCTCGATCAGGAGTAGGAACAGGGCGAGAGTGGAATAGAATAGAAACCACCTTCGTCACCGCCTCGACTCGATTGACTTACTTTTAGATGATCCAGGTAATTAACGGCGCAGGAACACGCCAGGCAGTTTGTGGGGTACCCGGCACCTTGGAGCACCACCACCGTCAGTTAGCTCTGGACTGGTTCAGTTCGTCGCCCGTTCTCTTGCAATGTTGTACGTAAGGTAAGGTAGGTAGCGTCAAGTGGCCAAGAATAGCAGATGAAAGGAAGCAAAGGAGCAGCTATGGCTTCCTCGTGTTGCTGTTAGCTGTCACTGCTTGCCGCTGCTGTCTGGCCTTCAGGTGGTTGATATGAGATGGGCCCAAGGTAGCTAGACTGAGCGAACTAGTTTGGTGTCTCCTATGGCATTGTTATGCAAATATCCTCATTCCCATAATCAAATCACTGTTGTCATGCCTCCTCAAGTTGCGTCACTTGATAGTTACGTCTGGCTTCACACATGTCTTTCCTCCCCGCCGGAAATGCCATTTCCCATTGGTACAGAGTAATCCATTGTTTACCCAACTCCCCTAAACGGCAATAGAGGGGGGTCGGTTCACCAGCAACCAAGCGCATCCCCTGCCTGTGTGTTGATGTCCCCTCACTGGCAGCTTGCCCGCTATAAATGCGCCCTATAAGTAACCCCCCCCCCCCCCCCCCCCNCCCCCCCCCCCCCCCCCCCCCTGTCCAGTAAAACGTCAGCGCCCTTCAGCAGTCAAAACAATGGCTCCCTTACATAAGACACTAAGCGAGCCAATCCCACTGCGCACACAGATCCTCGCTTGTCCTCCACCTGAGAAAATCATTTATCCCAACCCCAATACGGCGAAGCGCACCTCACCGAGAGCCTGTACGCTGACTTCATTGGCTCCCATACCGTCGTTGCCGAACATCTCCCGCCCGCGCAATGCGCTCGCCCAGGGACTAGTCCTGGACGCTTTCTTGATTGGCTCTCAACGCGCCGTCTGCCGAGGAGTCACCCGCCTTCATCGTGACGTGCTTATCCATCGTTTGGTAATTCACCACGCACGACAAAACACTAATTCAGTTGAGGTTCGTGTCCGCCGTTGGATGAGGTTCATCTCTGGTCGAGTGGAGATACGAATCACAAAGCTCGACAGATCTCGTGTGCGCTCTCTGACGTCTATTCATGTTGTTTCTGTGGCATCTCATCTACCTGATGCTATCTAGCCTCCCGCAGCGCAGCGCTTGCTTGCCCTACCATCTGCAGTTGGCGAACTGGCAGTCCACCTTCACTGCCGACTAACTCCCTGCCGTGGTATGTGTGTATGTTGTGACCCAAGGAAAACGTAAAACTGAACAAAACCTCCTGTCCTGTCCCTTGCACATCTATCGGGAATGTCTTGGCCCCAAGAGTTGTACACTCCCAAAAGCGGATTTCATGAGCCGTAAAACGTCGCCAGCCCGCTCCTCGGATGTATAACACTCTAGTCCTCGATGAACTCGATCATCACAGTTCCCTGCTTGAGGCCCGCCTCCCCGACTGTCTTGTCCAAGTCCTCTGTGAGATCCTGACCCTGCGGCATACGCTTGAGTTCGAACTCGACTCCCTGCTTCCCTTCCAGGGGCTCGGCCTTGAGCCATTCGTAGACGCGGCGCACCGGCTCATCCAGCCCGAACCGGCGAATAACGCGGCCCGTGGGGTGGCGAAACTGTATCCTTGTAGTTGTCGCCGGGTTGTTCTCGGGCTCTGTGTGCGGCTTGTCGCCGGCAATCTTGGCCCAAGCAGTCTGCGATGGGGCGGCCTCCGGCTCGGCAGGAACGCCCTCGGCAGACTTGGCATCGCCACTCGACGCGTCAGACTTGGTGAACGCGTCGGGGTCGTAGACGCTCGCCGTGGCCTTGGAGCTGCTTCCGTTGGCCGTGTCGAGGCTGTTCTGGAGGGCCATCTCCAACATCTCCTCCTCCGTCATGCGTTCGTAGTCGACCTTCTTGGGTGCCGCCTGGTCGGCTACTGGATTCTTACTGTTCGATGCCAGGCTATAGCGGTCCAGGAACGCCACAAGTTGCGAATGAAAGTCGGAGGGGCTGGGGAACGGCCGTCCGCTCCAGACCTTTACCTGCTCTCCTGTTCTGGGGTCAATGATGGCGACGTGAGGGTAGTTGTCGGGGTTCTCGTGGCCGACTCCGTGGAAGTAAAACGAGATGTATTGCTGCGCCGTCACGGCGTCCTTGTCATATTGCAGAAAGAGGAAGTTCTCGGCCAGTCGCTCTCTGATTCTAGGGTCCTTCCAGATGTCGCGGTTGAGGGCTTGGCAGTTGAAGTCGCTCATGTCTTGCAGGTTAACCATGATCCACTTCATGTCGTCCTTACCCTCCTGTCTGGCCTCGTCCCAGTCCAGTCTTGACATGATGTCGTATGGGGGTCTGAAGAGCTCGGCGAGTCTCTGCGCTCGCGCAGTGCCCTCGCTGGACGGCGCCTGAGGGGATGGACCGTCATCGTCCCAGATTGACAGGTTATGACTAAAGGGACCTCGGTTGCCGCCCCCTGACACCGGATTTGTTAGCTCTGGTTAGGAAGCACGATACAATCAGGTCGTACCTCGTGCTGCTCTGCCAGCATCCCGCTGTCTCATCTGTGCCTGCAATATGGTGTGCATGTCCAGACCATCGTCGGCATCGAAGCCCCCGACAAGCGTTTCGGTCGTTCTGGCAATAGGAGACCGGACCTCATCGTGGCCACCGCCGGCAGCGCCGGGGCCGCCGCCCCCGTAGAGCTCGTCCTGAAGGCGCTTTGCCATGAGAGCGTCCTCTTCTTCTTGTGCAGAGCGCGCGACCGCTTGGGCCTGGGCGTTGGCAGCGATGTCGAAGTCGTTGTCATCATCGTCCTCCACGGTCATGGCGGTATCATCATCGTCGCTATCGATGTGAATGACTCCGCTGGGATCCTCGCGGCCAACAGGCGGCCTCGTGTTTGAAGGTACGGCAGGAGCAGTCGAGGAGGCAGCAGGAGGGTTCGGGGTGAAGCTGTTAGCCAAGTCGGGGCTTTCGAAGAAGAGCTGGACGGCGGCCTCGAGATTGTTGTTGGCCATTTCGAGGTAGCCGCGAGCAGCTTCCGGGCTTGCAGCGGTAATGGCGATGAAATTGCTGATTTCCTCGTCCATGGTGGCTGAGTTGGGGCGTCGGTACGCGCTCGCTGGGTAATTGGAAGATGTTGTCGTTGATCTGAAGATGATGCAGTGTGTGCGGCGCGGGGTTGGATAGACGATGAATGCGATGGCTCGAAATGATACTCTGTGAGATGAGCAGACGCAGCGTCGCGGCTTGCAGGACAGGGTGCAGAAGAAGAGACGCAAAGGCGAAGACGAAGAGGTTTCTTAATGTCTGTGGTGGATGGAAGACGGTGATCGAATGCGATGTGGATGGCCGTTTGCCCCACTGTGCTTCGGTGCACCTCAGTGGAAGCTGCTGGACCTCAACTGGCAGGCCCAGGATAAAACGAGGAGGGGCAGCTGCAGGTCTGAGCTGTCCGTGATTTGGTGCGTTCAGCTGAGACGGCACGCCGAGGGAAGGAAATAAACTGGTCGCACGCTCAAAGAGGCGAACAGCGCAGGGTCATGAACAGCGTCGGATACAGAGTCTTGTCGCGCCACGTCTGGTACGTTCGTCGATGATGTTTGGTGCTGCTTCGCTTCCGGACTTATTTGAAGAGGCCCTGTCCTGGCGCATCACTGTTACTGAAAGGGCAGGCGCCAACGCTGTGACGCAACCACATCCAGGTCCCGCGGGCCCTAAGTCGGATTAATAGGATGGATAGTCCGGTGACGTGACTTGTGCCACAGGCCACCAGGGTGCGTATCACTGTGGCTTTGCAGCGTTGGGAGTTCCAGCCACTAACAATATGAGCTGCAGGCCATTTTGAACTCTACTTGACGCTGGCGACTGTACGCAGAAAAGGTTTTTCGTATTCATGCTGAATCCAGTCCAAAATCTAAGGCACTCCAAAATATCGTCGGCCGTCGAACAGTTGTGAAAATGTATCTGTCGATGCGAGGGACGCCAGACGCTTGCTGTTGGCCCTTCGTAACCGCACGCAGGACCTCGTGCTCGCATAAATGTTTCTACAAACAGTACCAATATCAGTGTTGGGATTTCGAGCCATGAGCCGCCAGTACGATGACGCTGGACCAAATTTCGTACTGACCTCTCAAACATTGCAACACCCAACGCCTGCGAGTGGAAGCTAGCATAGAAAGGTAGAGTTCGTACTTGAGGCCACATCGTCATCCATGCCGCATGCTGGAATAGGCAGGGCAAAAGATGCATGGAAACAAGCACGACAGGATCAACTCGGTCGAGCCACCATTGCGCGAAATGGCAGCCATCGAATAAAGGAGTCGATGTGGGAACTTCCACTATGCATCACCGCAATTTCATAGAGTAACTGGTGCCATTTCATTCAAAGCCATTCGTGGGGGTATCATCCACCCCGTATCTACTCAAACACAGCAAAAAGAATCGTCCTCCCCACGTCCCTTACTCCAACGAAGCCAGGACGTCCTTGAGGATCTTCTGCACCTCCAGCGACCTCTCCCCATCCAACACCTTCTTCACGAGAGCCACCACCGCGTGCGTGTCACCCGCCGCCTCGAAAACACCCTGCCGGACCGCCTTGAGCACTCCACCGATCGCCTTGGCCCTCGACGTGCGCTGCGCTTCCGTGCCAACATCACCGGCATCCACGTCCAGACTCTCGAGGTACTTGAGAGCGACTTCCTTGCGCGCGGGTGGTGCCGCTTCCGCCTTCTCCGCGGCGCCGGCGGCAATCTCCATCAGATACTCGACGCTCTCGTACCACACCTCCCTCCGAATGCCGTCAAACTTGGCGTTCGTGATGTACGGTTGGAGCAGCTCCAACACCCTCTCGACGACGGCGGCAGGGTTCTTGTCCATCTGCGACCGGTTGAACCCCTTGGCGATGGCCTCGACACCGTTCACCGCCGCTTGGCGCGTCTTGTCGGCCGAGGCGTCGACGTCCATCCTATCCTCGTCGAGCAGGTCGTCGAGCGCGCCGCCGGCAATCGTGGCAATGTCCTCGAGCATGTCCCTGTCGTCGCGCTGCTCCGCGAACTTCCAGAGCATCTTGTACGCGTGCGGGCGGTAGTCCTCGTTGTTGCGCTTCGCTTCTCGCAGGGCGATCTTGACCTGCTGCGCCGCGATGGCCGCGTCCTTCTGCCAGAGCACTCTGCCCTTGCCCACGAACTGCGGGTACGAAACCAGGAGCTTCTCCTTGCCCGGGAACGTCTTCAGGGCCAGCGCCTTGTCAAGGATGGGCCAGATGGCCTTCAGGTTGGCCTCGGAAATCGCGCCGGTGTCGCTCGAGGTGACGACCGCCTTGACGGCGTCGGCAATCGTGAAGGCCGCGGTGTGCTGCAGGTTCCACCTCGGCGCCTCGAGCCCGCGCTTCACGAACCCGACGACCTCGGGCACGTAGCGAGCCACCGTTCTCGAGCTGCACCCGTGCTGGCTCCAGACCTCGTCAAAGGCCTGGCGCGTGTAGGCGTCCATGTCGTGCAGTCCGAGGTACGTAAAGGGGATGAACTGGGCCGACAGGCGGTTGAAGTGATCCGGCGCCAGCTTGGACACGCCGAGAAGGACGTCGGCGACCTTTGCGCGGCGCGCCTCGTCCTCGCTGGAGAAGTACAGCTCCACCATCTTCTCCGCCAGCCGCTCCTTGGCCGCCTCCGGCACGACGCGCACGAGGTAGCCCGCGGCGCGCGCGTAGCCCTTTGCGACCTCGTCGTTGCGGTCGAGCGCCTGCTTCTCCATCACCTGCAGGAACCGCGGCGCATGGGGCGCGAAGACGACGGCGTGGCGGACCACGAGGTCGCCCAGGAGACGCGCGCAGGCGATCTTGGTTGGCATGCCGATGGCCGTTTTGATCATGTCCTCAATCTTGGGCGCGAGATCCTTCATGCTCGCTTCGTCGAGCTGACGCAGACAGTTGTCCACGGCGTCGGTGATGGGCGACTGGTTCACCAGCCGCGCGCGCAGCTTGTCAATCTGCTCGCGGGAGTCTTCGCCGACCTTTTGGTACGCGTAGTTGATCTGCTCCGGCTCGATGGTGCTGTGCAGCCCCAGCAGCGGGGGGACAAAGTCGACAATGAACGGCCCGAGGTTGGCGCCGCCCTTCTTGGTGATGTCGATGATGGTCTTGAGGGAGAACATCTTGACCTCCTCGGCGTTGTTGTCCAGCCCGCTCGGCGAAAAGAGGAAGCGCAGCGCTTGCTGGAGCATCGCCTGCGCCGACGAGCTCTGCCCGCCCTCTTCCAGCTGCCGCACGATGGTGTTTGTCAAACCCATGCACAGCTTGAGCGCCGCCTCTCTGACGGACCCCTTGACGTCGTCCAGCACCTTGAGCGCGGCGGTCCAGATGTGCGGGTAGTACTCCTCGTACTTGTCGAACGGCTGGCCCGAGATGAGCTCCGAGATGGCGCCGCAGCTGGCCTGGCGCACCCGCCACTCCTTGCCGAGGATGTTCTTGAGCAGATCCTGCATGATGTCGTCAAAGTGCTCGCCGATCGTCTCGTTCGGGTTCTTGACGAGGGCCTTCCAGATGTCGTCCATGGACCGCTGCACGTTGCTGTTCGGGTCGAAGCGGTAGCGGTACAGTTTCGGATACAGCTTGGGGTCGACCTCGGACTCGGAGAGGATGTTGCTCAGCCCGAAGCGGCCGAAGGCGGAGCGCGTGCTCCAGGTCGCGGCGTTGGTCGCCAGAGACATGAACTTGTACACGAGGCTCTGGTCGCCGACTTCGTTGGCGAGGCTGACAATGTCCTTGTACGACGTGACCGACTTGCCCTCGCCGGTCGGCAGCGCGCCCGGCTCGAACAGCTCCGTCTCGTTCTCGACCTTTATCTGGGTGCTGTTGCCGGTGAAGGCAGAAACGAGGTCCTTGACGAGGTCCTGCTTGAGCCCCTCGTCGCCCTTTTCGTAGACGAGAGACAGGCCGCGCGAGGCCGTCTCCTGCACCAGCTCGTCGCGCGCGCTGAGGAGACGCATGAAGGCGGCCTGGGCCTCGCGGAGGCGCGACTGCACCTCGTCGAGATGGCCGCAGTGCTGCACGACGCAGAAGAGCCAGATGCCGGACCCTTTGAGGAGCGACGGCTTTGTCGTCTTGCAGTCCTGGAAGAGCTTGTCGAGGACGGCGGTGACGCGCCTGCTGCGCTTCGTCTTCCTCCACGGACCGTCGGGGCCGTCGACGTTCATTGTGAGCTTGACGTGGTCAGAGTCCCAGCAGGCGATGGCCGCGGTGATGGCCTCGCCGACGGTGAACTGGATCTCCATCTCGCGTCTGGTGTGGAGGCCGAACAGCACGCGGAGGATGTTGTCGATGCCCGAGGTCTTGCTGTTGGGGAAGAGGAGACCGTCTTCTGGGGTCGGCTCCTCGTTTGGCTCGTTGAAGGCCAGGGCCAAGCGGCCGAGCGAGAGGATGGCCCTGTCGCTTCCGGCGGCAGCCTTGCCTCCGAGTCTCTCAATCACATAGTCGGCCGTCAGGTTGTTAACGTTGTCCGGGATGTACTGCGAGAGACTGGCGGTCCACAGCTGAGAGTAGCAGTCGAGAATGGCTTCCTCCAGCGAGGGGCCGTGGTTGCTCTTGTCCATGAGCAGCTTGGGCGGGAGATGGACGTCGGCAGGGATCGGGTGACCGTAGAAGGCCGCACGGGAGAAGATGTGGCCGAACGCTTGCAGAGCGCCCTCGACAGCGTTGGCATGGGTGCCGGCGGACGTCTCCCAGGCAAAGATCATGGACTTGAGGTTGCGGAGGAAGTCCTGGATCTGCTGGTTGCGTTGGAGCTGCGGGGTGGCTTCGGGAATCTTGAGGTCCACCTCGTTAAGGGGATGCGGGACCAAGATGCCAGATGCCTGCGCCGCGAGCAGCCGAACGTGCCTGTTGTTGTTTCTCGTCGACTCCTGTAGGAGGTGTGCGTGGGTGGCGACGCGGCTGATGGGCCCGGCGGGCGAGACGGACGCGATGTCGACAAAGGAGCGCAGGCAGCTCTCGACAATGGGGTTCGCGCCCTCCTTTCTCCTGAGGCGCACGCCGTCGAAGCAGATCTTGATCAGCAGCGCAACGTGGCTTTCGTCGACGGAGCGGAGATGGGTCCGAATCCTTTCCCGCGTCTTGATGTCGTTGCGGACCTGGGTGTCGAGCTGCTCCGCCCAGTTGGGCCCAAGAGTAAAGTCTGGCAGCGCGGCGACGAACATGGCGCGCTTGACGTACTCGACAGCAACGGGGTACGCGTAGACCTTTTCGCCGGAAAAGTTCTGGGCGATGGCCGCGTCGTCAGAGTCAAGGATGCGCTTCTGCGGGTTCGTGCCGCTCCAGTTGTCACTGGCAAAGTCGGCCGTGATCTTGTCGCAGAAGAAGTACACCATGAGTTTCCGCCAGTCCGGCATCTTGTGCTCCTCTCCGTCGTCGCGGTACGTCCACGGATCAAGGCCCTTGCGTCCTTCCTCGATGACCTCGGTGCGCTCGCCCTGGCGGCCGGCGATGGCGAGGATGTCGATCCATCTGCCTCTCTCGTCCCACGAAGCGACGGTCCGGTTGGCCCACTTAACGGCCGAAAACCTCACGCTGCGGACCGCGGGGGGTTCCTCTGGGAGGTTCATGTAGTGCAGCAGCAGCGAGAGGAGGTTCACCATGCCGCTGCCGTTGCCGCGTCCTTGGCCGCTGACCGTCTTCGGATCAAAGCTTCTAGTGAGTCCCGATAGCGAGCTTTCGATGTTAACGACGAGTTCTGATGTGGGATCCTCCGAGAGGGAGCGGAACAGCCAGCCGACGAGGGACAGCTTGTCCTGCGCAGATATTGGGCTGCTCATGCCGAGCGTGCCGAGCAGGTCGTACGCCATGGCTCTCAAGGTCTCTTCGTCGGTGCTGAGGGTGCGAGGCGTCGGCCATCCTTGGTCCTCGACGAAGGTGCGCATCTTGTCGATGAGCTCGGGGCCGATGGTAAAGGGGGTGTCAGTCACTGCCGTGGCCGTCCAGTTGATGAAGTGGAAGAGGACCCGGTGAAGCTTATTGCGCTCGAGTCCAGCGGCCGACCGGAGATGCGACGGCGCGGTCGACGTCGTCTCTGTGCCAAAGTCGAGGGTCACGACGTTGCGAATCCTATCGTGCATAGTCGTCGCCAAGGTCGACCTGGTCAAGAGCGAAAGGATGCGGATCCGATGCGGAGCAGGCAGCCTGGCGTGGGCATTGTACAGCTCGTCGACGATCTCTTTCTTTTCAAAATCAATCGTCATCCGCTTCAGAATGTCTTCTCCGATCTGGGAGACCTGGTAGTCCGGGCTCGCCGCCGCAGAGAGGGTGGGCAGCAGTCTCTCCTCGTCCTTGAAGGCGCCACTGGCCAGCAACTGGGCGATCTTCCTGCGAAGCTCCTGCATTCGCTGGAACGCAGACGCCGTGTCGCGTTGGTCGGGCTTCAGAAAGTCCAGGTCTTCGGCGGTCAGCGCCGGGTTCACTCTCTCGTAGTCCTGGCGGCTCGGATTCGATCCGCCCGGAATCTTCAGGAGCAGGACCTTGCCCAGCCACTTCGCGACGAAGGCAGCATCGGCATCGTCGTCCAGGCCGCTAGCCTTGCGAAAGACGACGTCCTCCTCGCTGCCTCTCGACGGTACTTGCACATCGGGGATGATCTTGAGCAGCACGTTGAACATGGACGGCTGCGTGGGCCCCTGGCTCGGCGACGAGATGCCCTGGGTGACCTTGCTGACGAGCGATCGACGCTCATAGTCCTCCAGGCGACCGATGCTGTGTTGGACAAAGGACATGTCCAGCACGCGGAGAATAGGTGACGGCTTGTTCCTGTACTGGTCCAGGAGGTCTCCCACAGGGAGGACGATGCTATCGTGCTGTCAGCCTCGCCTCGCCTCATCTCGACACCCATGCCTATCCATCCACCTGGGGGGGCCGGGCATACCTGGGGTGCATGATGAGGGTCTTTAATTTGCCCGCGAACTGGATAACCTAGCCAGGCCGTCAGTGTCATTTCAAAAACAAAAACAACATAGGGAGACTCACATCGTTGCGGACGGCGGCCTGCTCGCTCGTGGCCTTGAGCAACAGCGGACACAAGTACCTCTTTAGCAGCTCGTTGAACTTGTCCTCCTTGTTGGAGGCATTCAGGATGGTGATTTGAATTTTGGTCACCAGCTTCCTCTCTCTCGCCTCGGGCGTCTCGTCCGACATGATGGAAGATGTGTCGGGACGTCCTTTGTTCGTCTTGATCCGGCGATGATGGGAGAGGGAGATGTGCGGGTACAGACGAGTCGAGCAGCAGTCGAGATGTGGCTTTAGGCGATGATGTCTTGACGCGGCTTGTGGCTGAGACGGCCGCGTGTGGCTTCTGCCTTTCGGAACACTGCTGAATCAGCAAGGTTAGCTGAATCAGCACGACTCTTTGCTCTTCCAGAATCGGCACTTTTGCTCCGTACCAACAGCGAGCAGGGATCCGACGACGACAACGTCCGCGATCGGTTTAGTCAACCGGACTCCGGGATTTCAAACGCTTGCAGGGATACCCACGATGGCGCGAACCGCTGGGTATCCTGGGGTAAATGAGGATGACAATAAATGGTCGATGATTGCCTACTTGGAGTGTCGGAGGGAAAACTCTAAGAAAGTTGCGTGGGTTTGTAGGTGGAAAGGACTAGAATTACCCCGTGGATGCCAGACTTTTGGGGGGTAATTCTTCTCCCTGCCTAGATAACCCAACAAGGCGGGAGTGGAGGGCCTCGACAACTCATCACCACCTTTGGCCTGATGCGGCGGGTGCAGGGCCTATGCTGGGTTGCTCCCGCTTTAACAGGTTGAATATACTGACAGTCAACATCAAACGTGGTAGATGAAGATCGGAATAAAGCTCCCACGCAGCAGCACTTTACCTTGTTTCAAGGCAGAAAAAAACATGCAGAAGATGTGCAATAGATCATCACATAAGGTGCACACACCAGCGCCAGGTTGCTCCCGCCTTGGTTGATTTACGGCAGATATTGCTGCCAAGTTTGGAGATCGTCGCCATTGGAGGGTTTTGATGTTCCATATTCGAGGTGGCAGAACGGGCCAGAAAGGTGGCTGCAACTGCTGGGGCTCACCAGGTTGCTCCAGCTATGTGTGTTGACATTTTGTGATCAAGATAGGGAACCTGCCGAGTTGATGAGAGTTGACCTGCTTTCTTCTAGAAGAGTGACTGAAATTGCCACTACACCCACCACCATCCTTGCTTCATCTCCCTCTCCCTCTAATCTACTGCTCGAGGAGCAGCAGCGCACGTTGACGGACTTTGCTCTACTGTTAAAGCCGATGGATATGAAGCAGACTGCCGGCGGCGTAAGGTTAGCCCTACGCTCAGTCGAATCCGAATATCCAAATTTCAGTTGATTTGAGCCTCGTATCACAAGACTTGTTGATGGACCTATCAAATCAAACACAAAATCTCCTCTCGACAGAGGCGTATCCTCACCTAAAGTCAAAGTCGAACTCTAACCGCCCTTCCGGTAATTCTGCAGCCCACCCAGGGGCCTTCGGGAAATTCGACTTGACACCTCCGATAAGTCGCCGTGACCCCGGTCAGGAGTCATCCACCCTTGGGAGGGTGAAAGCCTGGACCTTACTATAGAGTGGCGTTTTGAATTGATGTCATGCGCACAGAGCAAACGGGCGAGCTTGGTGTAGAATCTAGCTCCGTCTTTTGAATTGCCGTACTGTTTAATTTAAAAAAACAAGAGAGTCGGGACTTACTTGGCGCCTGCGGGCTTAATGACGGTTGGATGGCCGTTCCCCGTCGGTCGAGTCATACAAGGCAGACAGACAGACTAGACTGAGCCTCACCCGCATCGCGAAGCCTCCTTAAAAGATGGATCGGGCTGGTACGCTTAGGCTCTAGCCGTGTAAGCGTCTTGGCGCATTTTGGTTGTGATTGCATGGACTTGGTAGCGAGTTTGGCTACCCTCGATCAATCAAGCTGGACTACCTACTCCCAGCTCTCTTGCGTTGTGTAGGAAGGTCGCGTGAAATCCCCTTGCCAATCATACAGGCAAAGACCGTAGTTTTGATCCAGAAGAAACAAGTGCGCGTATCGAGATGACATCCCGTAGACTCTGGTCAGATATGGCCCATGGGCTCACATCAAAACCTGACCGAGTGTGCACGCCACGGGCTCAAGACGTGAGATGACTAGACAATATCATATACATTAGGAAAAGGGGGTATCAACTATCAACAAGAACAACAACGCTACATCCAAGTCTTGGTATTCACAACACTCCTCAAGTCGAGCTCGTAGTCCGCCTCGGCTTCTCGCCTCACCGTCCGCACGCTGCTCGGCGTTCTCGGCGTCATGGGCGTCCGCGGCGTCATCAGTCCCAGTCCTCCTCCTGCTCCCAGCCCTCCTCCTCCTCCTCCACCTCCTCCACCTCCTCCTCCTCTTCCTGCGCCGTTCCTCCACGGCGGCGTAAAGGCCACCGGTTTCAACGTGGGCGTGTACGCCACCGGCTGCAGCGGCGGCGGCGGCAGCGGTTTCATGCGCGGGTCGTGCTGGTTGGCGATGTGGATGATGATCATCTCGGACGTGGGCGTGTCCGGGGGCGAGGTGAGGGCCGGCGACGCCAGGGCCAGCGGCAGCACGCCCTTGTCCTGGAGCGACATGTGGATGCTGTGTCTGTCGTACGTCTCCTTGGCCTCCACGGTCGGGCCGCGGATCGTGGTGAGCATGCCGGGGAACTTCTTGAAGAGGGGGCGGAGCGCGGGGAGGCTGCCGCAGATCATGGCGACGCAGATCTCGGACATGCTCCACGTGACGACGTCGACGTTGTCCCCTGGCAGTGTGTGTGTGAGTCGGGGGCGTGGTCTAGGTGAGTGAGGATGGGGAGGGACCATGGACTTACAGGTGGTGTCGTACGAGTCGGCAAACTTGACGAGCCACCGCAGACGGACAATGGAGGTGATGCAGGCACTGCGGCGGGTTAGGACCTGTTTGTGTGTCTTGTGTGGGTGCGAGGAGCCGCTTACAAGGAGCCCAAGCTGAACATGAAGCACACGGCCAGCTTCTTCTTGAAGCCGAGTTGCAGGTTGATGAGCTGCTGCATGGGCATGACCAGGATGACGAGGTCTTCGACGATGCTGAGGACGGCGCTGGACATGGCGACGGCGTTGAGGTCGACGCACTTTCGCTCGAGCGTGCGGTCCCAGATGGCGGCGATGGGGCTGCACTCGAACAGAATTACAAAGGTAAAAATTACTCCGTGGAGGATGAGAAAGGCCAGGACCATCTTGTTGAGGATCTGGAACGAGCGCACGGGGAACACGCGGCCATAGAGGGCGACGATGGAGATCTTGGCGAGGATGAGGACGATGATGTAGAGCATCTGGATGGCGTAGTAGAGCTGGGGTTGCCGTCAGTTGCTGGGGGGGAACGATGACGGTCTCGGGATGGCTTACTTGGATGATTCGCTGGGCGTTCTCTGGGTTGACGTTCCAGTAGTGAAGCCCGAATCCAAGCTTGGCCGCTGGTGATGTCAGTCTTTGTGTATCAAGAGACGATGTGACGAGCGACTTACTAGCAATCACACACCCCAGAGTACCACCCAGGATAAGCTATAGCAGTTGATGTCAGAGCCCGTACGCTGATCTCCTTTGATGTGGCTACTCACAGCTGTCGCGAGGGTGAGCCAGTCGTCGAGCTCGAGCTTGCCAGCTATGAGGTATCGCGCAAAGAGTCTCAGAGCAATGATGGAGAAGGTGAGAACCGCCAGCACGGAAACGACGACTTTGATTTCGCCGGAGCGAGATGCGTGAGGGTAAGCAGCACATAGACTATCGGTTGTAGACACAAGTTCTGGACATGGTTTAGCCTCGAGTCCATCCCAAGTCTGGACGACACAAACACATACTCAACTGTTCTTTCCACTCGCAGGACGTCTGAACGCAGCCAGACATGCTCTCCAGCAACGTGACGTTGGTGCAGACGCATTGCGCAATGGAGTCGATCTTGCACCCAGCAGTCCGGAAGATAGTTGTGACGCACGGCACCTGTCGTCGTCCCATCAGCAGCTGTCCCAGCCCATCCCGATACGCGAGACGAGAGACTTGAGACTTACCGCGCAGGTGGGAATCTGCGAGATGATCTGAGCTGGCGATAGTGTCCCCCCGGTACTGCTCTGGCCGTTGGCCGAACCGACCGCCAACGGCAGCAGCGTGACGGCCCATTGCAGCAACCCCTTCATGCCAGGCTGTGACTGTGACGGAACGTATGCGAGGCCGGTCGATCTGATGCTGGGATTCGGTTCGATTCGATTATTCAACGTGAAGAACTGTCCCGGGCCGTGGATGCGTTTCGGGGACCACGGAGCATCGTTTCCTGTTCTGGCTTGGGGGTCCGACTTCTGGCACCGAGACTGAGGAAGCAACAGCTGCCGAGTGTGGGAAAGGAAGAAGGCTGAAACGATCAAGAGTCTGCGTTCCGTAGAGAACGGGACCTTGGGCCGCACATATGTATCTGGCGTAGGGACGACGACGTGACAACGTGGGCGGGCCTATCCGCCTCAACCGGACCAAGGAAACCCAGGACTATCAAAGGGCCATGTCCTCGTGGATGTTCTGCAGCGTCGAACGTGCGTACGCCTTCAACCTTGGCCCATACACTCAGAGACGAGTACACATCCCAGGGAGAGAGGGCGGGCGAGGGAGAGTACGGATACCGCTGGGGTGGAATCTGTCATCGTCGCCTTGGCGTGAAGCTGTGAATACCACCGTCCATGCATGCCTCCCGTCTGATATTGATTCAGGCCCCACGGGCGGTTCCCTGTGTCGAGGTTGCAACCCATCCCCAAAGCGGACGCAACGTTTTCAACGCCTTTTGCATACTGGACCATACCATGCAGTGTGTATCCGTACTCAGTATCCGTAAGAGCTCTCTGCCATGGAAAACTCGGCTGGGGGGGGGGGGAGCTGTTGTGCTGGGCTGGCGGGGCAGGGAGGGTGGAATAGGAATTCTTCAAGGCGTGTGGGTGTCTGAATCATGAACCCTGGGCCCTCCCCCCCCCCTGATGGCTATTCACAGCAACAAAGCACCATTGGTTCGTCCGATGTCCGTCTGTATCTAATGGGAGAGGTTTCAAGTTGAACGTGGGCAACTGTTGGTGAGCCCGTGCTACCTTTCCGGCTCAGCATTCAGTCGCTGGGGGAAGGGGTTCATGATGCGAGGGGATCGTGTGGACAGGATCACGCTGCTTGATTGATATGAAATAAACTCAAGTACGGTGGCGACTTTGAAGTAACCCACATGTGACGGACCCATTCCTCGCTCACTTATCGTCCTCGTCCTCGTCTCGTCCTCCACTCCGTTCACCGCATTGGTGTGCCTGCATCCGTTCTGCTCATGCCGGCCAGAGAGGTTGCTCCGCCGGCCATCGTGAACGTCCAGAACCACGTGTGAGGCGCGTGCGATTCAAGCCCGCGCGCGCGGCACACCCACATTCCCTGCCGCGATGCGTGTACCACAGTATGTAGGTACGGATAGTGTACCACAATATGTGTGTGTGTGTGTGTGTGTGTGTGTGTGTGTGGACCGGGAGGGTGGGAGAGCGCAAGGCCAAACCCGAGTCCGAGAAGTCCGGCCGAGGGAACATCGCACATGGATATGGCCTCCCGCGGGTCCGCGTGGTTGGGAAGAGGCCGTTACCGTGGATAACATCGTACTGATCGTAGTGACAGGACCGGGATTCTTGACGTAATCCATCCTCTCCCGCATCTTCTGATTCACACGACTCAGATCAAACACAGTTCTACATGCACAATGTACGATCGTTCGGCACACCGACTACGACAACATCATCAAACGACGCATGCCCATCACCATGGCCCACGGCCGAGATGGAGCAAAGGCCTCGCGGATAGCAGCCAACTCCACCAACCTTGCGAACTCTGCTCGCCGCGAACCCTGCTCTCTCTCTCGTCTACCTAGCGCTATAGGCGCGCCGATGTGACGAACGATGGCTCAAGGCGTGGGTGGGTGGACCTGACTCAAGCGCACACCGGTGACGGCTCACGCAGGAATAAATAGTACGCCGACCAAGTGGGAAATATTGGCCGTCTGAATGCTGTGTGTATGCCGGCCTAGACTCGATAAGGCCAACCCAGATTAGATCACAGCTAGCCATCGTCACTATATTAACCTTCTCCCCGGTTACTCCGTGCAGCGGACGGGATCTCCCATCATCCCCTCCTCCGCCCTCATACCATGCCATGACATGCCGTGACGCCATGTGTTGGCGTGACGGGACCATCGCTGTTGACGTGCCCGTCCAAACCCCGGCCATCCCATCGTGGTGACATGACACACACACATGCTCCGTACACACAACACAAGCCTTATCATTCCGCATGGCGCTGCTTCATTTATCATGGCCTGCGTCTCCCCGCCTCATTCCCACTCGAGGCTAGCTCATCGGGCCTGCTGAGAACTTGGCGGTGGCTCATGGCCGATTTGTCAGTTGTACGAGTGTAAGTGTATTGAGATGCGCGCGTGGGGAAACTTAGTATTAATTAATCGCTACATCTTCCCATACCTCACTGTCTACTCTCGACCACGCCTCGTTCTGTCTCTCCGGAAGCGCGGCAACTGTCTCTGGGGCTGAGGAATCTTGGCTCTTTACAAGTACGAGTACGGATATTCTGTCTATCCATCGTACAATTCCGCCAGTCCAGCTCTGGTAACCAAGGTAAGACAAGCCGCGGACTCTGCCCACAACCGCCTCGATCCATCTCCCATCCTGGCCGCATTCTACACGTTGCTCGTTTCCCGGACGGTGCTCGGCACCTGCTTGCCCCCGTCGGAGTTGCTGCCGTCCGACGAGGTCCGGACTTCTTTCTCCCGGACCTCGACGTCCGCGGCGCTGCTGGTCCGGCTGATGGGCCGCCCGGCAGCGTCGTGCGTGGCGTCCCACTCGGCGACCTCGTCGTACGGCACCTTGCGCAGCTGGTTGCTCTGCGCGCCGTCCTCGAAGCGGACGAGTTCCTGGCGCAGCTTGTACCTGCGCCACTTGGGGATGAGGAACGCCCAGAACCAGTAGTAGAGACCGCAGGCGCCGACGCTGTGTGGGACGAACGTGTCAGAAATGCGCGAGATTTTCGATGATGACGTGTTTGTGTGTGAGAGAGAGAGAGAGGGAGAGAGNAGAGAGAGAGAGAGAGAGAGAGAGAGAGAGAGAGGGGGGGAGGGAGAGAGAGAGAGAGAGAGAGAGAGAGAGAGAGAGGGAGAGAGAGAGAGGTTGGAGATTGCTTACATTGCGATACCGGTGACGGCGTACGTCGCGTACCAGAAGCTGACGTCGCCGGCGTACTGGCCGCCCGCGGGAGGGTACCACGGCATGATGAGCAGGAAGCACTGGATCAGAATGTTGAAGATGATGACAACGTGCCACGCCCTGAACTCGGGCGCGGGGAGGTTGAGCCTGCTGCGGCGCCAGCGGACGACGTACAGACCGATAGCCATGACGAGGTTGAAGGCGGCGGAGGGGATGGTGGAGAGATCGTTGACTAATTTTAGAGCGTCAGCGACATGGCCTCAACAGCCCTTTGCAGGATCACGAGTGAGTCAGGCGTACCAAAGGTGAAGGCATCGCCGGCGGGCACGGCCAGGATCATGAGGGCCGTGAGGAACCAGATGACGGCGTACGGGCCCAGCGGCGTTCCAAAGGGCCTCGTGGACACCCAGAACCGGGTCCACGGCAGCACGCCCTGGCGCCCGCACTCCCTGATGCGCCGGGAGAGGCCGATGATGACGGCGATCATGTTGCCGAACGAGGCGAGCGCGATGAGGAAGTTGAGGCCGCGGATGGCGGCCGAGTCGCCAAAGACGGACTTGAAGAAGAGGCTGGCGACGGTGAGGCCGGACTTGGACAGTTCCTCCTTGGGGACTGACGAGACGGAGGTGTCAGTTTTGAAGTTGGCCACACATCAGGGGGGGAAACAAATTCCGGAAAAGGGGGACGCACCGGCAGCGAAAAAGGCCACGTTGGCAAACATGTACAAAACGTAGACGGTTGTGAGCGCGGCGGTGGCGTAGATCTTGAGAGACCGCACAGGGTTCTAAAGGCAAGGAGTCAACAGCATAGTCTTTTGGAAGCGAATGCTCGTTAGAGAAAGTCTTACCTTGACCTCGTTGGCAACGTTGAAGGCGTTGTTGTAGCCTCCATAAGAAAAGGTGATGCGGTACAGAGCCGTCGTCAGTCCGTACGCGCTGGCGGACGCACTCCCGGACCACGCGTCCCTGAAGTTGACGGTGGGATCCACGACGCGCGTGTTTCCGCCGAGGACGACGAAACCCGTCACGATGACGAAGAGCAGGGTGCAGATCTTGACGAGCCCGACGCCGTTGGAGAACCAGTAGGCGTACTTGGTGTTGAAGACGAGGGCTGTGTTTTGTTAGACAAGCAAGTACTTGGAAATGGCAGAGTACGAATTCGACGACGTACTCAGAGTCGCAAGACTGTAGCAGGCCAACGCCGTGCCCTTGATCTGCCAGTTGGTACCCTCGGCTCCGGAGATGGCGATGAGGTAGTTGGCCATGACTACTCTCGCATTAGTTACCGTATACGTATGTGGGCAGTGTATTCTTCGACTTGCCGGTGGCGTTGGCACTTCCAAAGGAGAGAATGACACTCTGGACAGCAAATGTTGTTGGAAAGAGCCACATCGGACGCGGGTAGGCTTGCTCGAGGAAGACGACTTCGGATCCGGATCGGCTGGGGAAGTAGGCGGTGAATTCGAGATAGACGGCACCGGAAGCCATGCAAATCTGATCATCAACCTGGTCAGCTGCGTTTCGAACCAGCCATCACGATCCAGGGAGGGCGTACCAGATATCCCAGGGTCCAATAGACGAAACTAACACCAATCGAACCTGTGCCATTCAGAATAGACGCGGCTGCAACCCCCCCCCCCGGGTAGATCGTCAGCAACCTCATCTATACATCCACACTTGGCACCGCACACGAGGCAACAACATACGCGTAGAGTAGATACCGGCACCAATCATCATGGTGATGTTGAGCAGGGTGATGGTGACGGGGCCAACCGAGTACCCCAGCGGGGAGTTGTTCTCGACGGGCGCACCAGAGGCATCCTGATACGTCGGCGGCGCGTCGTTGCCGCCCTTCTCTCCAATGTACTGGACGCCGCCGTCGGAAATCTGCTCTCTCTGGCTCGTGGCTGCGCTCGTGGTGGTGGTGGTGGCAGCCTGCGCTCCGGCGGCGCGGTCACCGAAAGGTCGTCGCCAAGCCATCGGTTCGCCAAGTTGGGGACCCAAGACACGGGAATCTCGGACGCTAGCGGGTCAAGACGTGGGTAAGGGTTGACTGTGTCTCGTCTCGAGGATGGTATGGCGTTTGGAGGGGGGGGTTGATGTTTGGCGAGACACAGGCATGGCGCCAGCGGTTTCGAGGAGCACGACGGCGAGGATTATTTATACGGCGCTTTCTCTCTGCTTGCTAGTCGTCTCTCCGTCTGCCCGCATTGATTGCCAAAAGCCCGGTAGGGAGAGAAAGAAATGGCTCGAAATCTCGGCTGGCGACCCATCGAATCCAACAACACTGAACACCTGGCTGGCTGGCAAAACCGGCAGATTTCCGCAGCGGCCCTTGTCGTGGCATCTACTAAAGCAGTGTAGGTCCCATCAAGCTACTCCGAGAGACGACCTCGACCATCGTCGAGCTTCCAATGAGCGGTTGCTGTTGGCCAAGTCGCACATGTGGTGTGGAGTTTGGAAATGCAACGGTTTGCAGTGGTCAGCTCCCGTTCGCGGGCCGATGGTGATTTCAACATTGGAGGGGTCGATGGTACAATCGGACGCGAGCGAGGGAAATACGCCATGGAAGGGGGGACGCGAGTGGGATTGCGAACAGGGTTAGGCGATGGCAACAGACATCACCAACGTGGCGAATATCCGCGTCTGCATCCGATTCCGAGCGATGCTTCCGAGACTATCGGCTTCTTACAGCGGATCTGTTGGTTCTGGTAACGAGTTTTACCAAGTTCAAATCGTATCGATCTTGGAACTGTCCAGTCGCTTGACTTTCGAGGTCGAGAGCCCAATACGACGTTGAAATGTCGTGGTAGAGCAATCTTGGCCAAACTGGAAACTCCACAGTGGCCGCCATACACCCAGCATATCCTTTGCAGCATGGCTAGACTTCACGTATCCAAAGTCCTTCTGTAATCTCGTGGCTGCCACATACTACAGACCAACAGGTTTGCCTTTGCGATGTGGAAATGGAAATCGGGCAGCCCGCCCGCCAGCGGAAAGTGGATGTTGCGCGGAGAAAAGAGGATCTGACAAAGGAATTCGCTACGTAAGGGACTCCGAGGGTGGATGGCGCCATTCGGGCAAAGGGTCCTCAGCGGCGTCTCGGACTCGAGCCGCGGTTGCGTGCTCCAGGCTATCTGTGATACCTCACCCATGAACCAGGATGCTGTGGGCTCAACGGCATCGAGCCCGGTTTCTGCACCGGAACAAGAATGGCCCGGCCGGCGCAGTGCATCGTTCATGATGTGACGATACATTACCAGAATCAAGCTGAGTGTTGGCTATATAGCTGGCAGGCGATGCTGACGATCATGGTGTCTGATCATATCCATATACGCGAGTGAGATGTCAAGTCAGAAACGAAGATGGCAACACTGCAGCTCTCGGGATGACCGAAACCTGTTTCAATGTGGCAATACTCCATCTGATCTCGGCATTTTCCAGATCTATATGAAAAAGGCCTGGCATTTGCCATTCAGCATGACTTCAGACAACGATATGGTCCAATCCTTGATGGATCATGGGCAAAGAGAGCTCGCCACTGAGTTACCTACCTATGGGTCAATTGGCCATTGATATAAGTACCTGGCACGTCAAATACGACTTTCTTCATGTCTTTGTGTGACACAGCTGTCGAAGGACTCATGATTTGGGCATGTCTGTATCTTGGCCCTTTCTGCTGATGGATGGCGATGGCGAGAGCCAAGCCACCTCAGTTGAGGCTAAAGACGGAGACATAGCCACAATTATCTGCCACAGGTCCCACTCCAACTTCCAGACACAAATATTATACAATTACCGGATTGCAGCAAACTACTCAATAGCATTGCTCACTTCTCACTTGCATGGACTTCAAGATGTATTTGAACTGCTAAGAACCTGTGAGTCCTATTTCAAGCCTTTTCCTCACATTGCTGTGAGATTGGCAGCCAATTGGCCTTACCCTCATCAACAACCTGCTGGCCACAAACAAGGTCACAGCCACCCAGGAAGCCCTGTTCGCGTAGACATCGAAGGTGAAAGGTGATCCTTAATCTCCAATCCAATACGTCTGACACGTAGCGTTGGCGAGTGGATGAAGCACGCGACAATTTGCTTCGTCCTTGATACGCAGTGTGCCGACTCCTTGGCCCAAGGGTGAGAGTTAATACTCCCAGCACAAGTTTAGTTAACCTCATGGAGGTACAGGCCTGTCTTTTACATTGAAAGGGGACAAGTATGATCTGTGCAAGCTATGGATGGCGACGGTTGCCGATAGGCCAGGCTTTCAAAATCGAAGACCAAGAGCACCGGGCTGTCTACGAGGGAGGAAACTCGTCAATAAAAAATGAAAAGACCCGAAGACTTGACCTATGAAACGTCGGGTTTATTTCGCAGAGCCGAAGAACCTTCACATGCCAAACAATACAATGAGAGTATTTCAGTTGGTCGATAGTTGATATGAAGGCTTCGCCATAGCTCACACTCTGACTGCGCTCTTCCGTTGGATATTTGTGCCAACGAAATAAGCATATTTGGGCACGAGTAGGGAAAAGGTTTTGCATGGGATATGGGGTCACGAGAAGCCGTTTGAAAGCTTGCTGCGCAAGTCATCGACTACAGGCCTAGACCAAGCGAGAAACCCGTCAACTGCTTCGTCAGCGCCGCCGTTGGTTGGGCATCATGTAGGTTAGGTAGTATCCTAAGCAAGAAGAGAGTCCAGACCATGGCTATCCTGCTATCGCTGCAGGTCTGTACATGACGACCCAATAAGGCGCTTAGGAGACTTCCCTTGCACGCAAAAGAGCGAAGGGCATACCTAAATAGCCCATCGGCCAAACACATGTCTCTCGAACCCATGCCTTCAGCTGTGCAACAGCCCGTCTCTCCATTGGTTGCCCAACAGACAAGGGGTCACGCCTATCATCCAGACTGTCAGACGCGTTCGCAAAACGAGCATGCTCTTGTCGAAGCGCAGCAGACGCCAACCGCAACGAGACTGAGCAGCTCTCAACGCTTCCCTGCGATGCCACCTCAGTCTCACCCCCGTGTTTGGAAGGTTACACCGATATCCTCCAGGAATTGATTTCCATCCATATCGGCCCGTAGCGCTATCCCATGCCCTTGATCGTCGTCGAGACTTGGCGAGATGCGCATGCTGTGTCGCTGATTTATTGGTTGACGAGCTCCGAGTGTGCGACCTTTTTGTCTTACACGCAGCTTCGCATCCTTGAAGGGGCTTTAAGCGTCCCGTCAGACTCATCACTGCCTGCAGGTGGCAATATGCTAGGGCTTTGATAAGCAGCCACATCTCACCTCCTCAGACGGGATCGGGGGATGGATTCCTTGGGAGATACCCGAGATGATCGAGTCTGGGGTTAAAAGCTTGACCATGTCTAGGTGTTTCTGTCCGCCAGTGTCCTGTCAAACAGCTCTCCTTTCTTGCAATCCAGTTCAGCGACAAGGCCAGATCCACTTCTCGCGGCAATGGAGACTATGGTCAAGTCCGAAAAGACGGCGCAGGCCGAGTCAATCGAGGTGGCAGAGTCTCAGGGCTTCGACGCACAATCCACACGCCGTCTGCTGAAGCGCCTGGACTACCACATCATCCCGTTCATGAGTCTGATTTACTTGTGAGTTGCGCGCTGTCTTGCTGGGATGAAGCATCCCGCCACGCCGAAGAGTGTCATACTTACGGCAGTCAAGGTTGTGTTTCCTCGACCGCACAAACATCGGCAATGCGCGACTCGACCACCTGGAACAGGACCTCAACCTGCACGGCATCCAGTACAACGACTGCCTGGCTATCTTGTTTCCCTTCTACATCGCCGCCGAGATCCCGAGCAACATGATGATGAAGCGGCTGAGGCCCTCCATCTGGCTGACATTTATCATGGTCTGCTGGTCCGCCGCCATGATCGGCCAGGGGTTTGTGAAAGACTACTCTGGCCTGATGGCTACCCGCGTGATTCTCGGCGTCTTTGAGGGCGGACTGTTCCCAGGTGAGCATCAACCGCCATCGTCTCATAATGAAAGCAGAGCTAATCCTTGCGTAGGAGTCAACTATTACATTACTCAATGGTATTGCAGGCACGAGTGCGGGTTCAGAATGGCCCTCTTCTTCTCGGCCGCCACCCTCGCCGGCGCCTTTGGAGGTATCCTGGCCCGAGGTATCGCAGAGATGCACGGGGTGGGCGGGCTGTCGGCCTGGGCCTGGATCTTTATCCTCGAGGGGATCCTGAGCATCCTCGTCTCGTTCACGGCGTACTGGGCCATCTACGACTACCCCTCCACGTGAGTCTTCGTGTCAACTTGTCGGGCGTACGTATCGTACTAACGCTGCGCAGAGCTTCATTTCTCACTGAAAAGGAGCGGACCGAGGTGCAACGACGTCTCCGAGAAGACACGGGACACCTCTCGAACGAGTTCGACATCAAGTACGTGTGGCAGGCCATCAAGGACTGGAAGATCTACGTACACATGCTCATCTGCATGGCCGGGTTCTGCCCAATCTACTCCATTGCGCTCTTCCTGCCCACCATCATCAAGAACATGGGTTACACGTCCAACAACGCCCAGCTCATGTCGGTGCCGCCGTACGTTTGCGCGTGCGTCTTCACCATCTTTGCCAGCTACTTTGCGGACCGCGTCAAGCAGCGCGGGGTGTTCCTGCTCGGGTTCCAGCTGGTTGCTATTCTGGGGTTCGGCCTGTTGGTAGGCACCACGAGGTCGTCGGCCCAGTATGCCGGCACCGTCTTCGCAGCCATCGGTAAGATTTTCCGTGGTTCCTGCGGGTATCAGACGGGACGTGCTAAGAATCAATTTCAGGAATCTACCCGCAGATCCCGCTTGGACTGGCCTGGAATAGCGGTAACATAGGGGGCAGTCTGAAGCGAGGAACGGGCATCGCGATGCAGGTGATGGGCGGCAACTGCGGTGGCATCGTTGCTTCGTATGTCTACCTCAGCCGTGACGGACCGCGTTACACCGCGGGACACAGCATTCTCATCGGATTTGTTGGGTAAGATTCCGTCACCGAAAGCGACGGGTATGACTGACAGCGAATCACAGCATGGCCTTCTGCCTCACTTCGTTCATGACGGTATGGTGCCGACGCGAGAACGCCCGCCGAGACCTCGTTGCTCACGAGACGGGGGTGCAAGAGTTGACGGACGAGCAGAGAGCATTGGAAGCTGAGCTTGCCGACGATGTTCCCTGGTTCCGATACACGGTCTGAGTCAGGTCAATTTTGTCAGCCTGGGGTAGAAATGGGAGCTCATCGTGTGTCTTGTATACAGGTAGAATACTCTAGACGACCTCACGCTTTGCATGCCCTCCCCTCTGGTAAATCCAACAGGCCATAGACATTCGATAGTTTTAGTTCGCACAAAGCACTAGAGTATAGATTAGAGTGCCTGCTGGGCTCAGCAACCGCAAATATGCACCCCCCTGATGTCACTGAGATGTCCTGTTGATAACATCTCATGAAGCTCAAAAGGCAAGCACAAATGTCCAACACCACTGTACATTGTTCTGCTCGTTCTGACCTACTAATTCAGGTCATGCACCGGTTTGGTGCGGCGCAGCAGAGAATATACACACGTCATCGACGGAGGGCGTCCTCAGTAGTTCCCGGGACTGAGACGTCGGAAGTCGGCGGTGCTTCACCGAACAAAGTATTGTACCAGACTGCATACTAGGCAGGGGGCCAAAAATACAGGAAGCTTTGATTATTCCCAAGATAAAATAGCTCGTAGGAGTCGAAACCATTCAAATCACATAATCTATGCCAAAGGCAATATCCATCTCAAAGCTCGATATTGTATATCTACTATTTCAACATATAGGTTATTCTTGGAGCCTGAATAATCATCTCCTCTAAGGGTGCTTCTCGCACCACCCAATTGGCTGGCCAATAGACTTGCACTTGTTGATAAATAGACCCTCGTTGAAATCGATTATGATGTGACACTTGGGCTGGGCGCCAACTAGTCGAGCGCAACTAATTTAGTCGTCTGAAACTCAAGTATAGATGGGGAATAAATCGAAAAGAGTACGTGGGAAGGGAAGGGGCTTCTTACCAATCGCGCCAAAGTCGCCGCAAGCAGCAACGGTGGCGTCAGGGTTGCTGACTTGAGCCCATCGCTGGTAGAACTTATCCCAGACCTGGGAGCCGCAGTAGCAGGACTTGGTGTCATCTGCACGTTCGGAGACGTCGGCCGGGGCAGCACCGACGATGGAGGCCAGAGTCCTGTTGCGGGGCGTCAGTGACGGTTGATATCAGACTGTGGACGGCCAGGAGGTTGCGCCAGGTTGAGGGTTCACGAACATGAGGGCGGCGATCGCTTTGAGGTTGAACATGATTGCAGATTTTTGGAGGGAATTTACAAATGGGTATAAAAATGACAGCGAAAGTGAGAGTTTGGGACGTCAGTAGAGCTAAGGCTTGGAAATTTGACTTCTGCTGGTAGATTGGGACTGCTCTTGTGTGTTAATGGGAGCCGAAGAGAGGTGTTATATACTGCGAGGCTGCCGATCCATTGCTTCAATTATTCGATTATTCTCTCTGCTGGCAGGGTTGACCGAGAGTCTGAGACGTACGATTATGGTTTGTCGATTGATGCTTGATACGCCTTATTGCTATTAGCCTAATCATTTTCTGATTACCTTCTGTGTATGCGCCAATGTCCTTTAATCTATCACTAGAAAGTCGTGATTATACAAAGTAATCCCAAATATCTGATTTCGGCAAGGATATCCGCAACTCATCAAAACTTGTGATTGCGACCGAGTCGTATGGATATCTGCTTGAACAGCTACTGTAGTCAGCCGTGCTGAAGCTTTGTTGTAGCTTAGTTGGCGTCCTTGCCACACGACGCTTGGCTAGTGTCTGGGATACTGGCTTGAAGATGTTGGATCTTGACGGGCTCGTTGAAGGTGTGCACCGACTCACAGCTGGCTTCCCAATGTATGCAGGACGCTACACGATGGCAGCCGCTTGTCAAGGCAACATCAACCAAACAGCCTAAGCACGTCACAGTCGACACATTGCGGAGTACATCATGTAAGTTATCCATCAAAACACTAGAAAGTTGCTTGTCGGTGTTGGGTTGACACTTTGCAGGGAGGTCCTGCTGCCTGTTTTCGCTCTGATAAGTATGCAGAGCCCCCTGTCAACTTTCGGGACCTCCCTGTGAAGTGCAACGCAATTGGGGTTCTAAGCAGCCGGCGCTGACTGTTGAAGTCTTTCAGACTCGGGGAAACAAGGTAGAATAGAGTAGCATGCCATGGCGGTTCCAAGCGGTAGACGACGTGAAGGTGCCGCAAACTTCCCACGCTTGCACCAAGGTCTTTGACAAAGGCATGAATACTGAGAAGAGTCTGTTTTAATGTTCTCAAGAGCCTCAGACATCTCATTTACAAAAACACAAAAAGGGTTAGAGCAAGAGACGGAACGAAGACTAATCTCCCACTTGATAACTAATCAACTTATGCCACAACTGCTAGAAACGAGAAAAGCCGTGCAATGCCACGATACAATTGATCAAATGGTGTTATGATTTGCCAAGGTTCTCCCTTGTTTTCATCATTGGAGGGGAAGTGAATAATTTCTATTGTCAGGTGAGGAGACTTGTCGTCGGCAGGAGGCCCTTGAAGTGCAAACCTGGGTTTCTGGGGGGGCCACCAACGTGATTCGCGTCTCTCGGACAGAAATACTGCCTAGATATGCTCCCAGAAAAGTTTTCGTTCCAAGGCTCTCGACGATAACTTATAAGGGACACGTCCCCCAACCGATCCGCCGTGGACTTTGGTTGTGAGACGTTGCAGAACAAACTGGCAGTCGAAGCCAAGCCTCTGACTCGGGTTTGATTGTCCCTACTTATCCCAGCACAATACTTGGTACTGCATAAGTTACGCATGAACATTATTAGCTGTGAAAGGGCTCGAACCAGAACGACAGCGAGTAGTATGTAAGGCTTTGGCAAATGTGGATTCCTAGAACCGGGTTGACCAGTTGAGAATATTAATACTTGACTGTGCCCCGCAGCAAAACTCTGGGTGGAAAGGGGAGTAGGCACGTCTGCGTCTGAGTAGGTTAAGGAGCTTGTTCATTTCTTTTTTGCCAATTTGCCGTGTCATTCCAGTATAAACCATGTGCCCCGATATGGGAACGCAACGGCGTAAAACGATACAGCAACAGTATAAACCATGTTACTTTTGACATACAGCGGCGGCAATCGCTTTTCGAAACGCAGCCCGAACAAGTCATGCATTAATCCCACAGGTCTCGAATGGCTGATACTGATGGACCCCAGCATTCGCATCAGATGTATGCATCTGGCGGAAGGTTTCCGAATCTTGCTTCCTGTTTACTCAACTAGCGAGTAGTTCTTCTTTTATTGTAGTAAGTTTATAGCTATAAGCTACTATTTGCCAGTAAGGAAATCTCGTCCAATCTCGTCCAATAAAATGGTCGGGACACGAAAGCTCAGTCGATTTCGCGACAGCGTGGGCAGACACCCGGCGGGAAGTGTGGCAGAATGCGTGTAGCCCAAAGATGGCATCATCCAGCCAAGTTAAAAGACAACAGCGGCTTTGTTCGAAGGTTGGTTCTTTTAAGCAATCTGGTCACTGACGACTGACGTGTTTCAGCCCCAACAACTGGTTTACGGTATGTCGTTCGATCAAGCCCGGCGATCTGGCTGAATGGCCATGAAGAACTCTGGTAATACAGTTCCCATAGGCCGAGAACCTTACAAGCTTCTGTCCGGCAGCTCGGCACCAGGTCGAGGCTGTCGCGATAGATCTAGGTTTGGTGCTGCAGTAGCAAGCTAGGTTCATCGCGCAGCCAACAGGGATTGCGGGTTCTGAGATGGGGTGATGAATCGGCGAAGGTATGCCAGCCCTGCACATAGTAGGCCAAGCTCTGTGTGAAGTACTTTGTGTGCATTCATGGGATCCTGGCACAGGGATGGACGCTCGAGCAGCCGAAGCCACATCAGTTCGAGACGATCCTGGCAATACGACGTATGCACAGGCCACGAGGTTTCTGTCAGGCTTCGTCACACTGTCACGGCCGTTGGGTCATAATACACGTACGGATACGTATTCACAAAGCATAACTCGCCATCAGCAAATCAAGCAGCACGGCCATGTGTGTGAGGTGCTTCGCCCAAAATCTACGTGGACATGGTCCGTCAGCGTCAGCGTGGAATCATCCAAGACACCATCCATGTGGAAGAGTATTTGTCAACGCAGAACTGTCGAAGCTTCACAGGACACGAAGGACTTACTTGCGCCGTCCGGCGTCTTCTGCTCATGGCTCAAGGCGACTTTGAATCTTGAGCCAAGACCCCTCTCTCGATGCTGGAAGTCTGAGCGGTAACCCCTACACAGTAAGATGCTCAGACGAAACGTCCGTACTACATACGCAGTAGCAGTAGTATCCTCACGTTAACTTGTCGTTACGACACATCACTTCTAGCACATCTATACTACGTGACCGGCACAAGGTGTCCCTAACCCCTGGCCCTGCTTCTGTCTAGTCCAAAGACTTCTCTAGCCTCCAATAGGATCCGTCGAGACATCTTCTGTAGGCGTTTGACCTTCTCCATGTCCACACCATTCCATATCCGTACGAGGTTTATCTACTCAGTAATGGGACGTCCCACGGCACACACCCACACACTCAAACACACACAATGTCAAGGTCTTGTCCGGCGCACGCGCCCATGCTGCGCTTGACTTTGACTCGTCGGCAAGGCGCAGTTTAACAGCGCTTTCGTTCCCTTCTTTTCCTCTTCCCCAGTCTTCTCGTTACCCGCCCTGGACCTGGACCAACCAGTCTAACGGGGCGTTCTTCTTTGCTATCTCCGAGACTGGTCATAACCCAGTCCATCTTCTTTTCTCTCTCCTTGCCTGGTCCCGTTTTCATGATATAACCAGCTGGTTTGCTGCAGACGTGATGCTGTCCATACCGACGCGTTCTGAGCCACCCATCACCATCCGTCATCACATCAGGTACTAGAACAGGCAAAGCCGAACCGCCCTCGAGCGACTGTATCTCGACCGGCCTCGGCGGTCTACTCCCGAGTCCATTCCATTCATTACCTCATCCTGCTTCACCTCACTCCCATTCTCTCAACCCCACATATTCGCTTTCGGTCTCTGCGAGGCGTAGGTAGTCTCACGAACCAAGACACCTCGCATCGTGCCCATCACCCCTCCTTGACGGACCGCGCCGCTGGCAACGCCTAAACAGATATATATTCCCGCTGGTATTCTTTCCTTCTTGGGCCTCTGGGCGTCAACCGATTCGCCGGGCTGCACCGTCGCTCCCCCGGTTCGAGGGCTTGTCGGTCTCCCGCAACAGGGGGCCCAAGGTGCCTCGAGAGCGGCAGCTTATTTGCTTCTCCACCGAGGTCATCTTTTTTCGGTCTCGATCCTTGGGGTCCTGGTCCTGGACTCTTCTAGGTCGCGCTTGTTGGTGTTGGGCTATACAATTAAGCGCCCAAAGCCCAGCACGCTTCTCCCGTCCGGGATAACAGCCGAGAGTGAGGGCGAGCGAGCAAGATCGAGACGCCTCAAAAGACTGTCCCATATCTGGCGTGGGCTTCCGGAAGCGATAGCGAAGATGCCGCGCCTTGGGTACAAGAAGTCTCGCGGTGGCTGTGCAAGGTGTAAGCAACGTCGTGTAAAAGTACTTCATCACCACCCCTTTGCGCCTCATGAGCCCGTCGGCTTCCCTCCACGTGTGAACCCTCGTCCTCGTCGCGGTCGGCTGACGTACCATTCACCCAGTGCGATGAGAACAAACCCTGTGGCGCCTGTGTCAGACACAAGACGCCGTGCAGCCTCGTCGAGGGCTCGACGACGGGCGAATCTGTCGCCTCGCATCATGGTCGGAGCAGCGGCGGCAACGGCAACGGCAACGACAACAGCATGAACTGGGACTCACCTCGGACTCGGACGCCGGCGGTGAGCAGGACGCCGAGCGTACGACGACGACGCTCGCCACGCAAGGGATCCGGCGGCGGCAGCAGAAACACGACGGGCTCGTCCATGTCCCTCAGCCCGACGGACCACTCCCTCACGCCGCCGAGCCTGCTCGAGGCGACGCTGGGCCTGCCGTCAGACTTGGTCGGCGACCGGGCCGCCTCCTCCTCGTCGACGTGCGGCCCGCGGCGGCCGTCGTCCATGACGGCGTCGAGCCCGGACCCGTTCCCCTACTTTGTCAAGTTCTCGACGGGGCCCGTTGAAGCGGTCCACCTGAGCAAGTGGATTACGGACCTCGAGCTGATGCACCACTGGGCCACGGCGACGTGCCTCTCGATGCCGCGGGCCTCGGACGCCGGCAGCATATGGCAGTTCGAGGTGCCGCGCCTCGGCCTCACGTACATGTTCCTGATGCACCAGGTCCTCGCCACGAGCGCGCTGCACCTCGGCCGGCTGCACCCGGACCAGCGGGAGTCGTACGCCCTCCACGCCTCGCAGCACCAGAACGACGCCATCGCCGGCATGCGGGAGTCGCTGGCGCAGCTCGGCCCGGACAACTGCCACCCGCTCTTCGCCGCGTCGTCGCTGCTGCTCATCTGCGCGTACGCGACCTTTCCGTACCAGAGGGGCGGCGGGCCCGAGGCCGAGCCCCGCGCGGAACCGACCGTCGACGACATCCTCGACGTCTTCCTCCTGGTGCGCGGCATGAGCGAGATCCTCGACTCGTCGCAGGCCACCATCCAGGCCGGGCCGTTCAAGAGCTTCTTCACCGAGGTCTTTACGCCCGCGTCGACGACGCTCCTCGACGCCGTGAGCCGGCACCTGCAGACGTACCAGAACACGCTCGTCGGCAGCGGCGGCGGCGCGGACGCGGACGTGGACGTGGACCCCGTCAGCAGGGACGTCGTGTCGAGGGAGATCACGACGTTCCTCGGCTGGATCGAGCACGCCGTCGGCACGACGGCGTTCCCGGAGCTGCGCGTGGCGCTGACGTGGCCCATCGGCCTGACAGAGGAGTACATGCGGCTGCTGCGGAACCGCGACCCGGCGGCGCTGACGGTCCTGGCGTACTACTCGGTCGTCGTGCGCTCGACCGAGGCGACGACGTGGTTCATGCAGGGCTGGGGCATCAACGCGGCGCGGGCGATTGCGGGCGACCTGGACCCCGCGTGGAAGGACGTGATTCAGTGGCCGATGGCTTTCATCAGCGATAGGACAATACAGCTATAGTTGGATGCGTGGCAAAGGTCATTGTCATGGTTTACAGTCACCGAGGGTGAAGAGTAGTAGGTGTGCGTACAGCGGAGAATCTCGAACACGCGAGATGACATTCGAGATGATATTCGAGATGACATTCGAGATGACATTCGAAATGACATTCGAAATGACATTCGAAATGACATTCGAAATGACATTCGAAATGACATTCGAAATGACATTCGAAATGACATTAGATATCACGAACCTCGAGGTTTCAACCCCGTTCGACAATAGTTGCCGGGTTATGGTATAGAATCGCCGACATGAGGCTTCTACTCCGTACAAAGAGTGTGATCCACAAGACTTCTCGGCAAGCAACGAGACTATACCACTTGTGATGTCCTCCTTGGCCGTGGCTGGGATGATCTGGGTCAAATAGAACTGCTGTTGGGTCCTCGTCACCCTCTGGTCAAGGTTTGGAGCCAGCCGCCAACCCGAAAGAGGTATACTAGCCGCCGTTTTGAACCTGGCAAGGCCACTACGAACTCTACTGTCTCTGGATACAAGCACAATAAACAGTACTTGACACCTTGTTCCACTCGTCCCGTCGAGAGAACCAGCCAGCCGCTGCCTGTCAGTCGCGAACCGCGAACGGTGTGTGGCTTGAAACGAGCCCGGGCGAGTCCACCGCCCCGAAAGCGAAACCGAGACGTGGGGAGGCCAAAGTCTAAGCAGGTTGATCGTCCGTTGCTGACCAGGCAGCGAAGCTGGGAGTCGTTCTTAATACCGAGCGTGTCCTTTCGACGCCGAGGTGGTGGAGTTGTGCGTCGGAGATGGGCTGTGTCGTATGATGTGGCTTGCTCAAGCCTCTGGCAAGGCAGAATGCTGGCGGACTTGTCGATCACGAACTTCTTGGGGTATTTCTTTTCTTTCTCTTGGTAACTATTGCAAATGCCGACACCGAACGCAGCAATTCGTTGCCGAGTTTCACAGAGACCAACCCCTCTGGACGAACCCTCGATCTCCAAGTTGGAAACTGGCACTCGTCCGACCAACACGGCCAAAGTAGTTTGGCTAACCTACCGAAGCTTGATCACCAATAACTAAACTGGATGAACCAAGTCGGTCGACAATAGTATGCCAGAACCGACAGTCTCCAGTCCAAACCCAGGACTCATCACACGAAATAGTATTCTCTGCAATACATGGCTTCGGTATGCTCGATTAACTACACATTAAACGTACCGACGCGGACATCTACAGCCCTACACAGACCCCCATCAGGCCCAGGCGTCGAAGAAACGGACGGCCTGGAAGAAGGCCTCCTCCTTGCCGAACTTCTGCCTGGGGTCCGAGACGTTGGCGCGCACACCGAAGCCGTGAGACGTGCCGCCGTACAGGGCGAGCGAGAAGGGCTGGCCGGTCGCGCCCAGCAGCGCCTCGACCTCGGCGCGGCGCGCGGGAGACATCAAGTTGTCGGTTTCTTACACGCGCTCCGTCGTCAGCTACACACACTCCAGCACGCACGCAACGGCAGCCAGATACAAAAAAAATATGGCGGAACAGTTGTGGGAAAACACATACCAGCAGCAGCGACACTCGCGGGACCGGCGATGGCCTTGATCTCGTCGTCGGTCAGCAAGCTAGGGTGCGCGGCGAAGGCGACGTCGGCGCCCTTGCCCGGGGCCAGCTCGCGGAAGGCGTAGCGGCCGCCGAAGCAGTAGCCCGTGACGGCGAGCTTTGCGACGCCGAGTTCCTGGCGGAGGTACTTTACGGCGTTTGCGATGATGGGGTCCGTCGCGTTGGGCCCGTGGGCGGCGAGGAAGGTTGTCGTGTTGAAGCCGGGCACGTTGATGTCCTCGGGCGCGGGGTTGCCGCCGAAGAGGTCCGGCGCGACCGAGATGTAGCCCGCGCGGGCGAAGCTGTCGGTGAGGCTGAGCCGGCGGACGGTCAGTAACGTATTTCGTCGTGGTGATGGGGCAGACGGTGCGACGCGACTCACAGAGTGTTCTGGGCGAGCTGGACGCCAAAGACGTCGGTCAGGTAGAGCACGCCGGCCGTCTTGTTGGCGTGGGCGGCGTAGCCCTTGGGCTTGGAGACGTAGAGGTCGACTGCGTGAGAGATATCTGTGTTGGCGCGCGTTGTGATGATCACGAGGTGTGGGAGATGCTACTTACGACCGTTGTACGAGACTGTCTCGCCGACTGGGGTGCCGGTGTGGGCGATGATGGGATTCTTCTTGGTGGCGGCGGCCAAGGAAGCCAGTCCCGCGAGAGCGGTGACAAAGGTTTTAGTGAGCATCGTGACTGGAAGGATTCAGTTGTGCCTGGCTCAAGACGAAGAAACAAACTACGGAGCCGATGGCTGACGATCTGAGCTCCAGGTAAACGGGGATGAGGATGAGACGGGATGGATCAGAGTCAATCAGGAACTGGTGGTGGTGGGAGAGACTAGATTCTTTAAGCTTTAAGCTTCACCCAGGATGAGCATCTGTTTCCCAAGGGATTACAAATACCACCAGGGCCAGGGATCATGTCCAAAGTCGAACTCGAGAGAACATGGAGGGAGCAGAGGTGGTGGACGACAGGGGCGTGGAAGACCGGCGTTTCCGTCTGCAGTCGCAATGCAGTGGTCATCCCTAAGCAAATACACAGAGGATGGCGATATCCTCAAGAAACCCCAGTCAGGACCCCCCTGAGACGAGTCGGAGACGTCATCCAATCTGTCGAGGGTTACCAGGAACAGACCGTCATCGGCGAGATGCCGCGCGGGGGTTCACAGTCAGCAAGTTCTTGATGGTGTAGAGTAGAGTAGGTAAAGTAGGACATGCGTCAGTCCAGGATGGAAGCCAAGTCCTCTCTCTCTCTCTCTCTCTCTCTCTCTCTCTCTCTCTCTCTCAAAGACTCTGGCCAAAAGGCACCAATGATGGACAAATGTGCCCTGGGCCGACGTTGCTTTCTGCTGGACAGCAAGCTACATGCGGTATGGGGGCAAACCTAGGCGATGCTGATCCTGGGAGATGAGCTCTTGACAAGATGACCAATTGCCGATGAGCACAAGACAAGGTATGGATGAGAGGATAACGTGGGGCGATTGCGACTGGTTGAAGGCCGCTTCGCTGCCGAATCGGCAAAGTCGAGGCATCGTGGCCTTTGGTGTATTCATTCTCTCGGTGCGAATGTCTCACCGCACAACACCATGCTACTGAGTAATTATTACCTGTCCAAAGACGTTACCGCTTCCTCCTCAAAAGTCATTACAAGCCGAGACTCCTGCCCGATCCCAGCTCAAGCTCTCTCTCATCGCAACATGTCTGATGTCTCTCCCCCGGGTCTTGTTCGACTCAGACGAAACCAAAGACGCCCTCGTTGGTGAAGAACTTGGCAACGAGCGTCAACACGGTGCCGACCATGCACATGACGCCGCCAAAGATGGACACCTGGTCGAAGCCGTGATAGCGGTTCAGCAGCGCCCCGCTCGCCGGCGGTCCGATCAGGACGGCCACCGACGCGATGGCGATGCCCATGCCCATGTACGACCCGATTTCCTTTGGTGTCTTTGGACAGAGCGTAAACACCACCGAGCCCCCGGAGATGATGGCGCCGGACGTGAGGCCGAAGCAGGCCGAGAAGACGATGATGCCGGCGTCGGTCGTCGCCTTGGTCCACGCCAGAATCGACACGGCCGTCGTGAAGCCGGCAAAGAAGAGTATGTTCACGCGCCCAAACCTGTCGCCGAGGATGCCGGGGATGATTCGACCCGGCACCGAGGCGCCGTTGACAATGGCCACGAGGTACGACGCCAGGCCGGGATCCATGCCCCGCGCGATGCCAAACGTCGGCAGGTAGAAAAAGGGCACGAACATGCCGACGAACAGGAAGCCCACGGCCGCGATGAGCAGGCAGTACAGCGGGTCGCGAAACGCCGACCACAGGATGAAGTGCGTCCTGCGCGGCGGCAGACGCGCGCGCACGGCGACGGACGAGAAGAGGAGCAGCGGCGTCATGACGAAGCCGCAGATGCGGACGGCCCAGCCGAAGCCGAGCCTGTCGAGCAGCTCCGAGAGCACAATGGGGAAGACGACGGCGCCGACCGACGACCCGGCGATGGCGACGCCCATGGCCGCGCCGCGCCTCCTGCAAAAGTACTGCGGCGTCGCCGCCATGGCCGGGAACATGATGAGGCCGTTGGAGAGGCCGCTGAGCACGCCCTGCGCCAGCATGAACTGCCAGTACTCGCGGCACAGGCTGGTCATCATGATGGACAAGACGTAGATGACGGCCGCGGGCCGGATGACCTTGAAGGAGGCGTCAGCAAGGATGGACGTCCAAGACGAAGAGAGGACGGAGAGGACGGAGAGGACGAAGAGGACGAAGAGGACGGAGAAGATGAAGGAGGCGTCAGCAAGGATGGATGTCCAAGACGAAGAGGACGAAGAGGACAAAGAAAACTCACCCACGCGCCGTAGCGGTCGAATATCGGCCCGCCAATGGCTCCCGACGCAAACACCAGAAACGCCTGTATCGCCCCGATCCACGAAATGTCGTCCGGCGTGTGCCCCGACAGCTGGTTGCGCATGTAGTACGCCTGGAAGACGCCAAACGAGTTCGTGTAGCCCAGCGAGCAGAACAGGATGCTCGCCGTGCCGGCCGCCACGAGCCACGCCCTGAACCCCCCCTCGGGAAAGTCGTTTTCGTCCACGGCCGACTGTGACGCCTCGTCCTGCTTGTCCTGCTCCTGGCCCGCGTCCTTCTCCCGGTCCTGGCCCTGGCCCTGGCCCACGCGCTTCTCTTGGTTCGCTGCGTTGCTGCTGAGCGCCGCCGCCAATGGAGCGGCCCGATCTGGGTCTCGTCGATGCTCGTCGCCAGGAGCCGGTCTCGACGGGCTGTCCGTACTCGCCGACCTCCAAGATTCTCCTCCAACCGTCCCCTGGGCCACGTCGTAAAAGGTATCGTCGTCCATGGCTTCCTTTTCCTTGTCCTCCTTCAGCGTCGACTCGTGCTCCGACTCTGGCGTGGAAGACATCATGACCCAGGTCCAGTTGCAGTATTTCTGATCCGATAATCGGTGCTGAAAAAATGGCCCCGTCATTATGGCAAGAAACACTGAAAAGTATTGGCGCGTCATCCGTTTCTTGAATAGAAATGTCAGCAACAACAATGTCGCCCTCAGTCGTCACCCTTTCAAGCCCCGTCAACCTGGTTGCTGCGCCCCTTGGACTCCGACTTGGCAGTGACTCCTGCAGATTTCACCTTTCGCAGCCCGGCAACCTGTCCCCAGGACGTGCCAGTCCGAGCAGTCGTCGTTGTCGCTGGCGACTGACGTGACGACGGGGTTGGGGTTGAGGCACAGTCGATATCGGACGTGCGTCGCGGGGCCCTCTGGCGAGATCGGCGCCATCGTCCGTTTGGAGTGGCACAGCCCAGCCCGAGGACCTGCAGGCCGGCTTCTGCTCGTGGACTTTACTTTTGCAACGGGGGTCTGAGTTGGCGCGCGTGCTGGATTGCGTACATGTATTGAAACTGCCTGGCCTTGGTTGGCGCAGCATCGTGTCGGTGGGTGTGTAGTCGAGAACCGGAGAACGCGTTTCTTTCCAAGAGCTAGAGATGATGGAAAGTCTGCAGTTGATGCATGGAACATGGGGTTATCCCGGATCTGTTGTCAGAGTACGAAGCATCGCCTGGATTCTTTTCTTGGTTTCTGAGTCTCCATGTTCATAGATGGATACATACATCACCTCGTTAGTATGTCCCTGAAATGACAAGATATCTGCGAACCAGTCGTCATGGTGACTTCTGTCCAGTACCTTCTCAGCCTCTGAAGAGGCTCGTTGACTCCAGCTCGTTCCTCTCAGAGAAACCGACATGGAAAAGCAGGCAACAACCATCATCACAACCGCTTTGGCAGTTCCGTGGCTGGTGGACAGCAAGCTTCATGCGCGCCTAAACCGTTACCCTAGCTCCCGCGCCTCAAGGTGCAAAGCGATGCGTGTTGCCAAGGTGTCCCGGTTTCACGCTACATGGGTTATTTGTCGTGAAGGAAGCTTGATCGTGAGTCTTTCACCCGCCCGAGTCCGCTCCTAGTGTCTCATTGAATGAAGAAGCACATAGCGGACTGGATGCGTTTAATGACTATCTCTAGATCCCGACGCACGCTTTGATGTATGGTCCCTCCCCTAAACCTTACTTCCATTGCCCAATCCTGCAGCGGAACACCTATCGAAGAGACTGCCACGCTATACACTGATGAGTGACCGGATTGTGAGTGTGAACTCGGCCATCACGCTAGCAACGGGACCGATGTGTCCGGCCCACCCGGCGTCATCCTGCGAGCTCCGTGGCTCCCGACGAGCTGTCAGGCCATTTGAGCAGCCAGTGTGCTTGAGCCCTGTGCAGGAGTCAAATCTCAGGGCCGCGGCGATGGCCCCAATGACCCTTCACGGAGTAGCTACATCTTGGTAGATTTCCAGCTTTCAAACCCGGGAGACGGAAGCATGTGAGGGCATCCAAGGGGAAGCTCGTTTGAGCTGCCTCGTCATTGTGAAATTGCTTACGAAACTCACTGGGGTCATGTAGCGCCATCCCAATCCCCAAGCCTGGACTTCAATCTGATAGGCTCCTCACCAGCTAATTCAGAATGAATGATGTAGTTGCATTCAGAGGCAGTGATGATCGCGTCATAGATGACAGATGCCCCTCCAAAGCGGCTAACTGTTAAAGAGTGAATAGTGGATGAAGTCGAATGAGACGAAGTGAGATCTCGGTTACAATACTGGGCACCACTTTGACGAACAGACTCAAGCGGAGTGAGCCAATCAACAGTACTGGTCGGTATGTAGCTTTTTCAAGAAATCGCAGCTAGGAACTGTCGTTGTCACTGTGACTGGAGCTTGAAAGAATGTGCGAGCAATGAGAGCAGTCTCTTCCGAACATGTCGAAGCGTCTGAAAGATGGGGACCGAAAAAGCACTGTTTCCTACGGTAGTTGTTCTTCATGAATCGAATTTTCTCAGTGAGCCGACCAATATTCATTCATGGCTAACAGACATTTCAACAACGGCCAAATATATGATGGGTTTCATCACTATTATGGTGGACACGTAATTTCGTGTTGCTTTCAGTCCATCTCCACCGATGAAATGAGACCAGCTTGAAAAGGTTCATGTGTAAAGATTATTTGAAGGTTCCTGATACATCATTGCCTGAGGCTCTACTTGACGCAACGGGGATTGGAAGCCACTGCTGTTGGATGAATGAACGGGCGACTTTGAGACTCATGATGTAGTGAAGTGAGTTATTACTCCGCGCTGCCATGGGGTTCTGAGGGCGGCTAACGTCCGGGGGAGTCAAAGACCGACGGCATTCAAGTGGCCGTCACAAATCCGGTGAGCCCTTCGTCGGTCCGCCAGCCGACGTGAAGACATCATTCTGATCTCACATGAAGAATATCAAATGTTCAAATTCAGGGGCTGGTGATGTGATTGTGACCGACCTCCATGAAAACTGCAAGTATCAGACTTTTATCCATCTGCCCTACTGGCAAAAGGAGGGTTGCATCATAATACGACCCTTGCTAACCGTGGAAATGTTGATTGAGGACCACGTTGCCAAGTAGACACGCCCAAATGCGCAGCGCTGAAATAGATTCCCATTAATATCCAGCGGAATCTCATCCTCCGCACCCCGTGATGTTTACTCCCAGTTAGACGAGGAGACCAATCAGCAACACACGTTTCTTCCCGCCTCTCCCGCGTCCCGCTTTCATGGTTGCATGCCGAGACTCGCCCCGCGGATCCCCCAGACGCCTTTTCGGCAAAAGGCCAACGGCAAAGTGCATCTGACCACTCCTCGGTCTCCTGCCCCTGATTCATGACGATTATGTACGGCTTCACTGCCGTACCGGCTGCCGTAGATGCTCAGCTCAAGGAACCCGTCTCGCATGCATTCTGCGCCACCCGAGACTGTGTCGCCCGGTGGTTTGCGAGATCCGACGACGTCTCACAAGTCGAGGAATTAGAACATCTCATCCACCTCCCCAGTCTCACTAATAGTGTGTTTGGTTGCTCTCGTGATTCGAAAGTATAAGAACTCGCCTCGCGGCCTAAAGCGGACCAAGAGCGATGCAGTGAGGCAGCCAGGAGGACTCATGGTTCTCACAGCCTCAACGAGACGGCACGGTCGAATGGCCGGAAGAACTATCAAGCTCCCAGCGCCAAGCAAGATGTTGACCGCGTGGACTCATTCCATGCAGGAGTCCGTCTTTCGAGCAGTCCGCCGAGACCGCGCGTCCCACATCAAACATGTTGCTGGGCTCAACACTCGAGGCGCCGAGACGGGCCAGGGGAGCCCTGCCGACGCTGTTCGGACGTCGAGCTATCGAACACCGAAGACGGCTGCGATCGGCGGCCGTCTACGACCTCTGCCCGTCCCCTCCGGACCTGTTCCCGACGCCGAGATCTTGGCCATGGACGGCATGACTTGGCCTTGGACGGCATGACTTGGCTCGTCACAGCCCGGCTCGCGGCTGACCGTCGCCCTGCCAAACTTCCGACCAATGAAGCCGTCGTGGCCCCGCCGACAAGCCCTTGGCGATGGTTTGATATTGGGAGTTTCCCGGCACGAGGTGCCATGGAGTCATGAAGTCGACTGCGATTTGTTTCTTCAACTGAATTGGAATCATTCTCAGGCTGGATTTAGCGTGGGTCTCTCGAACCGTTCGGGATCTTCGTCCCGTCAGACAGTGGGTTGTTGATTCGGGGCATCTTCGCCAAATGCCGCTGGAGTAGGTTTGCGGCCTCTCGTGAACCGCCTAGTCTTCTTGTGTTGCCACGAGAAGTCAACAAGCAGCACGTGTCGGAATACCTACGCGATGTGCCGAGTGTCCAGATGGTTGAAAGCGTCAATTCGGCGTGCCTCATTCCGTGATGCGGCAGCATTGAGTGTTGAGGCGAATATTGAAAAACATAAGTAGTGCAGATAGATCCAGTTGAAGAGAGAAACTTGCAACTCATCCTCATCACGCAATACCATCATCTCTCGCAGGTCTCACTCACAGCCCGCAACTGTCCATTCCCTCTGAAATCTCCCAAGATGAAGTACGCCATCACCGCTCTCTCCATGCTGGCCGTGGCTGTGGCCCAGCAGGTCGGCACAGAGGACCCCGAGGTCCATCCCAAGATGAACTGGCAGAACTGCTCTGGCGGTTCCTGCACCAACGTCAACGGCGAGGTCGTCATTGACGCCAACTGGCGCTGGACTCACGTCGTCGGGTATGTCGCGACCTTCACCCCTTTGCTACTTTGACTTTCAGTTAACAATAGCCCCCCCAGCGGCTACGAGAACTGCTACGAGGGCAACGTCTGGACCAACAGATGCTCCAGCGCCGAAGACTGCGCCAAGAACTGCGCCGTCGAGGGAGCCGAGTACGGCAACACTTACGGTGTCTCGACCAGCGGCAATGCCCTCACTCTCAAGTTCGTCCAACAGCACCAGTATGGCAAGAACGTCGGCTCTCGCATGTACTTGATGAACGGCGAGTCCAAGTACCAGGTCAGTTGCCGCCACTTAGAAGCCTTGATTTTTGAGGGTGTGTTCTGACGTGGCGCAGATGTTCACTCTCCTGAACAACGAGTTCGCCTTCGACGTTGACCTGTCGACTGTCGAGTGCGGCATGAACAGCGCCCTCTACTTCGTCGCCATGAACGAGGACGGCGGTCTCTCCTCCGAGCCCAACAACAAGGCCGGAGCCAAGTACGGTACAGGATACTGTGATGCCCAGTGCGCTCGCGACCTCAAGTTCATCGAAGGCCGGGTAAGTCAATACCTTCGACTCCGTCCACGTAAACATGGGAGGTTCAGCTCGACTAACTACGTCTAGGGCAACATCGAGGGCTGGGAAGCCTCCGACACCGACTCCAGCGCCGGTGTGGGCAACCTCGGTGCCTGCTGTGCTGAGATCGACGTCTGGTCAGTGCCTTGGTTCTTGGACATGCAAGATATCGTGAGTCTATGCTGACAAGCCTCCAGGGAGTCCAACAAGGCTGCCTTTGCCCTCACTCCCCACCCTTGCATCGACAACAACTACCACGTCTGCGAGGGCGACACCTGCGGCGGAACCTACTCCGAGGACCGCTACGGAGGCGGCTGCGATGCCAACGGCTGCGACTACAACCCCTACCGCATGGGCAACCCCGACTTTTACGGTCCCGGCAAGACCATTGACACCACCAAGAAGTTCACGTAAGTTCACCTTGTCCAGAGCCATACGACGCAAAAAAAAGAAAGACTGACCGCGTCCCAGCGTCATCACCCGCTTCGAGCCCGACCGCATGTACCAGGTCTTCATCCAGGACGGCACCACCTACGAGGTTCCGGGCGCCAAGTGGGACGGCATCCCCGGCGACAGAGCCGACATCACCCCCGAGTTCTGCGAGGCCCAGTTCTCCGTTTTTGGCGAGCGCGACCGCTTCAACGAGGTCGGAGGCTACCCCCAGCTCAACGCCGCCCTCGAGATCCCCATGGTCCTGGTCATGTCCATCTGGAGCGACGTGAGTACCCCCCCCCCCCTCCCAGAGAAGTTCCCTTGAACACATCACATGGTGGTGAACCTGAATACTGACCGGGGGGAATCCAGCACTACGCCAACATGCTCTGGCTCGACTCCAGCTACCCCGTCGAGCGCGCCGGCGAGCCCGGCGTCGACCGCGGCCCATGCCCCACCACCTCGGGCGTTCCCGCCGAGGTCATCGAGCAGTTCCCCAACTCGCGGGTCATCTGGTCCAACGTCAGGTTCGGACCCATCGGCAGCACCTACGACGTTGACGTCTGAGCTGGGCGTGCTTGGAGACTCGTGTTCATGGGGCGAGGGCCAGCTTCAAATCTGTGTACGGGGTAGCGCCCGATGCTACAGGTTGTCTGATTTCCGCTCACACTTTCGGTTCTTCATACGCTCGTTTATGTTGCTTCATTATCCTGTTTCTCTGTCGTTTTGTCACGTCGGGGAAGTAGTCTCGTAGCCCAGACCACAAAGTTTGATGCCGCGGTTGTTGTTGAATTGAAGCTTTCTTCGTCTTTCTTGACTGGTGTCGGTATACATGTTTGCGAACTACATGAGCTCCCTGTGGGAGTTTCAACCCCAAGTTCAAGAGCACACCGAGCAAAGTCAGCATCTCACAACGTCCTTCTAATACTACCCAGCTTGCCCCCCGTTGCGCCGGTGCGCTCATCACTCTACCCAGGCACACTGGCCCTTGTCGCACTCCTGACCGCACGCCGTCAGCAAGGTGGAAGAAACACAGAATATTGGAGGTGGCACATACTTGTTTAGTGTTTGCGACGCATTTCTGTGAATCTTGTTAGACCAATTTCGAATTCGTTCATAGGCATTGCCGTGACTCACGCAAGTGTTGTAGTCATCAACAGAGCAGCACACTTGACGAGCCGAAAGGACGCGGCTGGGATCATCGCGTGCGACGCGCGAAGGTCTCTCGTCCCCAACAGAAGCAGCGGCAGCCGCCGCAGCGAAAGCAACCACAGTGAGCCAGAACTTCATGGCAAGGTAGTAATGAGCTTGTTTAGACGAGTCGCGAGAGTTTGTGACGATCCTCATGGAGAGCTGGATGTAAATGGGCGGCGATCTTGACGGCTATATGGCCGCGAGGAAAGACGCTGACGCCCTTGTACTCCTCCGTCAGGGTATAGCTCAGGCATATCAATGAACGAGTAAACACCCCAATATAATATATTAAGCTTTCTTTGGCCTGCAATTACCGGACATCGTTGTCTGAAGTCTGACGTCTGACAGCCCGTCAACATCATGGCAAGTTCTCGAATGTGGGTTGATCCGCCGCGCAGGTCATCTGGGCGAATGTGTGGCCGGGTTGGCCCTTGCAAGCAAGTCGTTTCAAACAGCTTGGGTGGTGTTCAACTTGACAGTTATTGAACGTTTAGGAAAGTCGGATCGTGTCTTCCGGGTCCGTCGTCTTCCGGGTCCATCGTTTCCGAAGCCTTGGATCTCGGCAACACGTAATGAGGTGAGGCTGTGTCTTTTACTCCAAGCGTCTGAGTTGCTCGAGCAATGACGGCTCGCCGACGACCCAAAGGGGCTTCCAAGTCGTGGCAAGTCGCTGCGCCTACCGACCAAGACTCCGTGGAGCATTATCGGCCTGCCACTGGAATCACCTGTCATGAGAGAGATCTTGAACTGCCCCGAAACACGCGGACAAGAAGGCTGCGAAGCTGGTTGACTCAAAGCTCCTGCACGAGATGTTAAGACTGTATCTTTCAGCCCTTCGGATGAACTATCTGCGGACAATTTAGTGTGATATAGGACACGACACTTTGGTGGTGTTGATGAAAGCCATGCCAAGCTCTGCAGCTTTTGGAGATGATGCGCTCGAGTCATCAAAAGCGTAGTATGCCCCTCAGGCTCCCCAGTATGAACTGGTTGGAACTCCGAACTGAAGCACTGGTGCCGAAATTGTGGTTTCATTGTTTTGAATGTCTTCGTGGCAATCGAATGGTCGACAGTGTCACATTGAGTGCTCCTAGCCAAGTTGCTAGCCCACTTGGATGAGTAGCATGATTCAGGACAAGCAGGGTCAAGACAATGCGATCTACAGTATAAACCTGCAAGGGGAAAGTCCTGGCCCAAGTAGCAGATTGTGTGGTGATTTGCGGGAGCGTCGACGTCGAGCCGGTATCTCGGGTGCTTCTGGTGTGCCGAAGTCGGCGAGTAGATGGTCCGACCCGGGAGCTCACCGGCGGCGGCCACCACCCATCAAAGACAGAATGGGCCGCGATTTCTCCGTCTGCCGGACGGATGGACAGAAAGACCAATCTTTCGGCTCGTGAAGGGTGAACACGGACGTCTGGTTTGCGTCGACTGCGTCCCTTACGTGTCTGGGGTTACGGCTGGGCGATATGAGCTGTGAGTTTGGCCTCTTTCGTTTCTGGCCAGTTTCTCGTTCCGCTGCCTTTGGCCAGTCCCGTTATTTGTGGCAGCGGTGGCGGTGAAATCTGTGAGCTCACGCTCGCTCACCATGGGGGTAAAGAAGGAGTACTCGCTAGTCGACTCGGTAAGCTGGTTCATCTTTGCGTCTTCACTTCGAGCCGTCTCGAACGAATGCTTGGGCTGGAGGTCTACGGCCTTGGCTTGACCTTGGATGGTGACTGACGCACCAAGCTTCAGCCCCTGACAGGTCATTCTCTCACAGGAGAAGGACCGACAGCGACAAACATGACAAGCACGGAGACCACGAGACTCCCTCAGTCAATTTAATTACTTCATCCAGTCCTTTCCTCTTCTATCAACTCCAACATTGACTCGGGCATCGGTTATTTGGCAGTCATTGTTTTTGTGCAACGATACATGAAGCTACATGTGTCGTGGGAGACGCTGGCCCCAGCAGTCTTCCGGCGTTGACCCCTGACTGATCACGCTGGGCAAAAAGATTGATGTTACCGTTATGTCTTGACTCTTGCGCAAGAGATCATAAATCTTCAATAACCGCTTCGATACATTCAAGCCTTTGATATTGGTTTGAAGAAGCCTATTGTGGCATCCGCCCTCCGTCGAGGATGTGGTCACGGTTGGGCGTGCATGTGCTCCTGGCGAAGACACTTTGCGTTTACAGGGTGTGAGAATACGTACGGCACCAAGGCTGCCGTGCGACTCTACTGGCCACCGTTCGAGTCTAGTAGCTTATATAAGACATTACCGTTCCATTTAAACGTGTTCGGACGCTTCATTCTAGTTAGAAGTAGATATATTTTTCAACAACCTACTTTTAGACTATATACCATATTATTTATTGTTTATAGTTATAAGTTTAGTTATATTTAATTATCTCTAAACTACTAATAATTAATAAATATAAAGGAAACTTTTTTTAATCTATTTTATTAG
>RYZW01000142.1:0-116257 GCA_004367215.1 Colletotrichum trifolii | reverse complement strand
TTTAGAAACTTAATAATATAATATACTAATAAACAAAATACTATTACTATTTTAATAACTAAAGTAAAGCTTTTAGTACTATTTTAGGTTACTTGAGAAGCTATTTTCGCTAGCTACCTTATTACTATATTTTGAGTAGACTTCTTAATAAATATATTTAGTAGAAGTAAAACATATAAGCCTCGCCTAACTATCTAAATCCAGTATAATAACTAGTAGACAATATACCTTATAATAGCTAAAATAGTTTAATTACATATAAAACTAAGGTATATAAATATCTATAACTACTAGCTATATTAAGAAGCCTAGTAAAAGTATTTTAAAATCAAATATACACCTTCAGGAGACCTTATAGCTAATAGTTTTATAAAGTTTCTCTAAAGTTACTAGTTTAGTATTTTTATTACTTAAATTAATATAATAGACTAGTTAAGATACCTAGAGTTATAATAAGAAGAGGAACTTTAAGATATTAAAAATACCAGAAACCTTATACTTAAGGTACCCCCTAGTAAATAGAAAACACCTAAATAACCTAAAAATAGTACTACTCTTCCTACTATAAAAATAGAGGTTTAATAAGGGTAATAGGGTTATTTAGAGTACCTCTTACAATAGGGTTATTTAGAGTATTTCTTATAAGATATAAATAGAATACTAATAGTATTATTCGAAAAGCTAACTTATAAGTAAAGTTCTTAAGGTTAGAGGGGTATATTAGGAATAACGCGTTTGAGTGGTAAAGTTTTCGCCAGAAGAATTCTCGGCCACAGTACTATCTCCACAGGCCTCACCCTACTTTAACCAGACAAAATAGGACTATACGCGTTACGCTTAGCTATATTTAGTTATACAGAATATATACTAGATTTTACCCCCTAATGATATATAATAGATAATAATTCCCCTATATTAAGCTAAGAGTCCCATATATAGTAGCTTATGCTAAGTTGATAATAGATCTATTAGTAATACTATATCGCATATTATATAATACCGGGTACGAGTATAGTATATATACTACTATATATATATAGTATATATAGCTATAAACTTTATACCCCTCCTAGTAATACTTATTACTAGTAATATTTTAGTATTATAGCTATTAATAGATAACTATTATATTATAAATCTAAAGTCTTATATATAAATATATAAATATATTATATAGTAATAATAATAATAAATACTAGAATTTTCTTATGATTTTATAAAAAGATTATATATAGTATATAATTATTTTTTCTAGATATATTAATAGAATCCTATTATATTAAATTTATATTATAAATTATACTTAGTATTTAAGTAATTAGATAAATTAATAATAATTTTTTTTATTAAACTAAAAACTTTATATGTAAGAATCTATATTAAATTAAAAATAAATATTACTAGTATTCTTTATTTAATTAGTAATATGATTTTTATATAAATAAAAATTAATTAAATAATAATAGTATTTAAATAAGTTTAAATTAACTAAAGAAATCTTATTTGTTAATTAGGAAATCTATAACTAATACTAATAGTAATTATAAGTAACTTAACTAATTATATTTAATATACTATAATTATTATTTTAAATATTAATTCTTTTATAATACTTATTTATATAGAATAAATAATTCTATAGATTAATTAATAAATAAAAGATTTTTTTATAAAATCTTATGGATATTTTATATCTAGAATTAAGAAATATTAGGGTTAGGGCTACTAGTAAGGTTAGGGTTAAGTAAAGGATTAGGGTTAAGAAGAACTTTCATTTTAAATAGTAAAATTAAGAATAAATCTATTACTTCTCTTATTAATAATACTATTTAAAAGTATTATTACTAATTAATTTCTATTTTTTAGTAAGTATTATAATTTTTAAATAAATAAAAATTATTGAATTAATTATAATATAAGATTAAGTTTAAATTAATTAAAATATAAATATTAAATAATATATTATATTTTATATAGTAAAATTATTACTTAGAATAATATTTTTAATAATATTTTTATATAATATTTCTTAATATTAAATAATAATCTATTATATAACTTTACTTCTATTCTATATTTTATTACTAAGAAATATTAAAGTTAGAGTTACTATTAGAATTAGGGTTAAGTTTAATAGAATATTCTTTTAAATTAATTTAGATATATAATAGTTAATTTATAATTAGATTTTACTAGTTTTCTTATTAATAGTATTATTTAAAGGTTTTATAACTAATGAAATTTTATAATTAAATTAGTAATATAATTTATATATAAAAAGATTAATTAAATAATAATAATATTTAATTAGATTTAAATTATAAATATTATATATATATATATTTATAATTAATGAAAACTATTTAATTTATTCTATTTTATATATAATATTTATTATCTAAAAAAATACTATTTTTTATTATTTATTTATATTAAATAATAAATCTAATATATTAATAACTAAATAGTAAAAATTATTTTATAATTTCATATTTTCTTTTTTTTATTTTAAATATACTAGGGTTAGAGTTACGTCTAGGGTTAGGGTTATAGTTAGGGTTAGGGTAAGAATTTCTTCTAGTTCTTCTATAATAATAGTAGGAAAGTTAAAAATAAATTTTAATATTTTTATTATTTATAATATTATTTTAAGTTTCATTATTGATTAAAATTTACTATTAAATTATTTATATAAGTTTTATATAAATAAAATTTTATTAAATAATACTAATATTAAGTAAAATTTAAATTAATTTAAAGAATAATAATTAATAAATTATAATTTATATTTATAATATTAATAATTAAATAAATAATTTATTTATTTATATTTAATTTACTATAATTAATATATAATTACTATTAATTAATTATTAAATAATTAAAATAAGTAACTCCCCCCCCCTTCCTAGCTAATACTAATATAGCAGTATACGTACAGAGGCATACCTAGTACTGCATACTATAGTTACCAACAGATCCATTTTCAACTCAGCACAGGCCACTATGCACGGGACTCTCAGCTTAACATGGGGGGGTCATTATCAGCTTATGTGTAGACTCGTCGAAAAGACCGAGGCTAAGGCACTTCAAGTCGCTGAAACGATTCAAGCCCTGTAATTAGCGCTTGGAGTTTGACGCGCATTCATTGTACCAAGAAGCTGAGTGATCTCGTACCGAAAGACCGTTCACTACCAACCTTTTTGAGGACGTTAGTCTGAGAGAGCTTTTCTTTATGAGATTGCTTCAGGGATCTGTGAACCAGCTTGACTCCAGTGCTAAGCCCTGGGGGAGGGAAAGCAGAGCCCGCCATTTAACCGGCGACCAATTGCGGCTGGTCTTCGTAGTGGTTAGCCGATAGGGGCCGAGTGGCTAACGCTCTGCTGCTACCACGCCTTCAGCCTCGTCCGCATTTGGCACAATCGGCCAGAGAAGGACCACTGATCAAGGCGTGGTTGAACTCACAGCACCGTTGGTAGGCGATATATGGGGTGGGGGGTTAACAATTTTGAAAGAAAGGAGTCGGCGTTAAAGAGATCCCGGAGACACTCACTTGCGTCTGTAGTGTGATGCAGAAAGAGATATCTACAGCAGGTGTCGCTTAAACAGCCGACAACGGCAGGCGACGAGGATAATTTACGAAAAGAATAAACCAGGAGGACGATAACAGGATTATTAACGGGAGAAGTAAACAGAGCCAACGAAGAATGACCATCATAGACGGGTTTTACGTAGACAGCAAAAAAAGAATATCACAGAGAAGAATAATCATGGAGAATAGCACAAGAGATGTAAACAGTAGCAAATGGCGAGCGAAGACGAAGCTAGTTGACATCTGCTTTGGACACGATGAAAATAACTGATGAATTGAAATAAAAAGATAGACGACAGCAACATATAACAAGTACCACAACCAAGGATAGCGGTTGGGTAATAGACAAGACACAGTGTCACGTTGCGTGCTGTGCGAGTTGCCGGGTTTGCTGCAAAGCGGATGGCGACCTTGCAAATGCTTGCCTCGCTATGGCAATTATCCCTTGCGTCATCCTCCATGGTGGCGTGTGCTACGAGTATTGTGAAGAGAGGCCTAAATCGCTAGAAACTCATCGATATGACGACCTGAAGACGTCTCCTGTTTCGTTGGCTGTCCCCTGCAGCAATGCTGCATTTGAATACACTGGCTCAGTCGATACTACCCATGTCTGAGATGGCACAGCCTTCTTCCAATGAGTGCCTCACTTACGATTATGGACTCCCCGAAAAGGCGAGACCAGTATGATAAATCTAGATTCTGATAGACCATGAAGCATCGGGTGGATATGAACGATTGAACCGCAGTGCGGCGTGGGATTGGCACCAAGCCAAAGTTATCTATAGTACATCACAGCTCGGCTCGTTCCAGTAGTGAATTAAACCGCTGATTTCCAGGAAGCTTTTAAGCTTAAACCTTAGAGGCAGGTGAGAAGGATTCGGCCGGGTGGCGTGCGATTCGCGTGCCAGCGTGTCTGCTTCCATTGTAACCCTCCAGTGCCCTCCTCCTCCTCTGCGCCAACCGAGTCGTAATCAAGCAAAAGCGTCTAATGATCCCGTTGCAACCCTACAGTCTTGGCCTGCCGTTCAGCTGGCCTGCTCGCCATTCGCGATCTAGTCCGAAGAGGAAGGTCTCAAGCTGAAAGCCAGAGGCATTGGTAAGCTGGTGGTTCTTGGTTCCGATGGCGAGGCGCTGGATTGTCGACCTTGCCAAGTCCTTGGCTTGCCCAAACCCCCCCCGATGCTTTTTCAATGCCGTCTATCCATTGTCTTGGTGCGGAGTTGCGGTCTCGGCAGTGGCTGGTATACCCCTGTTCGGCGGCATTTGTTGCTTGAATGGGTCAAGTTGCCGCTTTTGAGAAAGGTTGTCGACGCACCTTTCCAGCTGTCAACGTCGTCATGTATCTCTCTGTTGCATGAGAGGAGAATGCAAATGGAAGCTGGTTGCCATGTGGTCCTCCTCGGCGCGCGGGGTTCGTTGCGCAAAAAGCGTCAAGAACCCTTATCACACAACGGGATGCTGCAGCCAAAAATCACACCTGCCAGATTCTGCAAAAAGTGGCTGGTGGCATCATCCCGCGTGGTATCACTCCCGTAGACGGTGCCTTCAACCGCCCATTCTGTAACATGATACCCATTATCCATAAGAGGGGAGGGAGAACGGTCAAAGATAGCGAAGTTACTCCTGATCTTCAGCACTCCAGCTTCAAACGTCAAACCGGAGCGTGCCGTTCACCATGAAGTTCCTCGCCGGTCTCTCTCTGCTCCTACCGCTGGCGTCCGCCGCGGCCGTGACTCCCCTGGAGAAGCGAATCACCTACGATGGCTTCAAGGCTTTCCGTATCTCGACTCACAACGACCCAGCCTCCATCAAGAAGAAGATTGCAAACATCGCTGCGATTCCATTTAACCTGGACAACAGTGAGCATTTGGACGTTGCCGTTCCCGCAGGCGACATCTCCAAGTTTGAGAAGCTGGGTCTTGAGACGACCGTCCTTCACGAGGACCTGGGTGCCGACATTGCTTCCGAGGGCACCTTTGAGCCCTACGTGAGCGCCAGTATGATGTTTCCCTTCACGTTTCATAGAATAAGGACTGACATTATCAGGTGCCGACGACAACACGCTTCAGGCCCTGCCCAGCTTGACGTGGTTCAACTCGTACCACACCTTTGCCGACCACCAGCAGTTCATCCGCGACTTACAGGCAAACTTCGCGACCAACTCGGAGATCGTCAACGCTGGCAACTCCTATGGCGGACGCTCCATTCTCGGCATCCATCTCTGGGGCAGCGGTGGCAAGGGCTCCAAACCCGCCATCTACTGGCACGGAACAGTCCACGCTCGCGAATGGGTCACCACCATGGTAAGGCTGCGACCAACTTGGATATAGCAAGGTACTGACAGCTCCGCTAGGTGGTCGAGTACTTGACCTATCAGATCATCGACGGCTACCAAAAGAACGATGCCGCCATCAAGGCTCTTCTGGACAAATATGACATTTACGTCCTGCCGATCGTCAACCCTGAGTGCGTTTAGCTGCTTTCGCGTAGACCAAAAGCGCTTGCTAACGAAGGCAATAGTGGTTTTGCCTACTCCCAGACCAACGACCGTCTGTGGCGCAAGAACCGTCAGCCTAGATCCGGAAGCACTTGCTACGGCACCGACATCAACAGGTAAGAAACCAACTTAACTACATCGACGAAGACTATAACTAATCTTAACCAGAAACTGGCCCTTCAACTGGCAACTCCCTGGAGGTGCCTCCACCAGCCCTTGCTCGGAGACCTACAAGGGACTGGCCGCTGGCGACACCCCTGAGATGACTGCTCTGAAGTCCTTCACAGACCGTCTGGCTGCCGGCCGCGGCATCAAGCTCTTCATCGACTGGCACAGCTGTGAGTTTGAACACGATGGAAAGCCATTTGAGGCAACTGCTTACCCAAATGAAGATGGCCAATACATCCTGCTGCCCTTCGGATACGACTGCTCGGCCAGAGCCGCCAACCACGCCCGTCAGATGACTCTGGCTGGTAACACGGCCAACACCATCGCTCAGGCTTACGGGACCCGCTTCACCTACGGACCTAGCTGTTCCACGCTTTATGCCACCACCGGCAGTGCGCCTGACTATCTCACCGGCGCTGCTGGTGCTGAAGTCGCTTGGACAATTGAGCTGAGGCCTTCAGGCGCTGCCGGCGGAGGCTTCGTCCTGCCTGCCGCGCAGATTCTTCCCAGTGCCATTGAGCAGTGGAACGGCATCAAGTACTTGCTTGCCAACCTTTGAAAGCAATGACGCCGGCGTTAGGCTAGACGAAAGTGGCCAGGTGGAGAAGGGTTGCTCACATGGCTATCTGTTCAAGGTTATGTTTCAATAGACATAGTCGAAGCCTTTAGGCAATGCATGAGTCATGAGTGTACCCAGTACAATTAAAAATGTGGTGAAATGAGTAACATAAGCTGTCACTATGTGAGGGCATGGCTGTGATCGTGTCTAGGCGTGGTTGATTGGCAGGGTGGCAGGGCCATCTTCCGGCGCGGTCCGGGTCCCACTAATGCGGCGCCGGAGGGTCACCCCACTAATCGCCGATCGACTGCCGGAGTCGGTAGTTCGTATTTCACCTCCCGCATGTTCGACGGGACTGCAACTCACGTCAAGCAGCACCCGCCGTTGGTGAAGTTCTGAAGACTCCCTGATCCTCTTGCTGACGCCAAGAAGATCAGGAAGGCCACCGAAATTGAAGATTGCCGTCTGTGGCGCGGAGGATGTCAGCCCTAGTCGCCCAAAGTTCCATGAACACATGGCTGATGGACGTTTAAATGGCCGGCCATTGCCAGAAAGTTTTGAGTATCCTGCGCCAGGAACTTTCTTCCTGCTGAACTCTGCCTCAACTGCCTCCCGAACAAGACGGCAACATGACCACCCGCATCCCAGCCATCTACAAGGGCGTCTTCCTCTACTGGGACCCGCCGTGCGCTCTCTGAGGCGTCGGAATGTGTCTCTTCACGCGAGATTTCCTGCTCAATACTTTCTTTCCCAGCGGGCACGCATACACCCGCGACGCGGCGCACGACATCCTGCTCTACCACCAGGCTGGCGCCCTCATCGGGACCATCGTTCTCAACGCCGGGTTGCTCCGGTACACGAAGGACATTGGGGTGTGGAAGTTTGCGCAGGCGGCTATTCTGTCGATCGACTTGGCGATTCTGGCGGGCTTGGCCGAGGTGTTTGGGCGCGAGGGGAGGTTGGCGCCGTCGACGTGGCAGGCGGGGGATTGGGTCGGGATTACCATCACGGTAGGGGTTTCGCTCGTGAGGCTTGCGTTTTTGGCGGGCGTTGGATTTCAGGGAAAGGGAAGCAAGATTGAGTGACTGAGGTTGGAGTTTTGATGTGCGTCATGCTTGTCATGTCAAGCCAGTCCGACCTGACTCCCTTAACATTGGGAGCTGGATACTGTCATGATATGTCGCTCGGAACAAGTCACTCGAGGGGAAATAGAAGGGACTCCAAGCAGCAAGGCAGTATATAGTTGCTATTAAATCCTTCCACACGTCGCTGCGGCTTATTAGGGGTATTAAGGCTTCTCTTCTCCTTCGCCACACTCAATTGGTCATTGGTCCTTCAAAACACCAAGTCCCAACTGTCAGTAGTCCCTGATATATTGCCCGAAATATCGCATCAACTTCAGTTGAAATTCCAACCTTCGTTAATCTCGACGGTGTTTGAAGCGAAAGGTCATAACAATTTTTCCCCAAGTTACTAGTAGAGGTTTTTGCAAGACAAGTTCAGCGTGTTTGGCGCCCTTTGACGCGGCCGTTGGAAAACTTGGCTCTGGAGTTGGAGAAGAAGGAACACGGGATGAATGGGCAGTTATCGACCACGACATCTCTGTGTATTGACCTGGGGGAGCAGCCGTCTTCTAAAAAGATGCTTCCGGCCGCACGGGCGTTCAACCAGATCGTTGCCACTTCCGCATCGCCCCAGTGAAGGATACCAAGAAAGCGTGACGATTGTAGCCTCGGAATTTCGTGGCCAAATGATGCAGACGACTGATGAGGTTTGACATAAATGGCTCGCAAATCCCGTATTGACTCTCGCCGAAAGCTGCTCTCGCAGTCAGAATGGGCAAAAACGTTGATACTTCTTGCCAGTCGCTCCGTCCATATTTACGCCGGTATCCAGTGGTGCATTTGAACTCGGCAGGTCTACATAATAGTTCCTACATTACTAGAAATCTTCCAGTGCCACGCCCAAAGCAAGGGAACGTAAGGGGCTCGTCATGGAGGCTGCCTTCTCTGCCCCAACTCCGAACATTGTTTCTCCATCAACATCTCTGCACTGACTTAAGCTTCACGAATTTCGGTCCTGTACACAGTGGTTTTCAAAAGATCAGCCGTCAGCATGGGCTCCATCAGAACCGGAATCCTAGTCCTAGCCAACCCAACAGAATGTTTCAACGAAAAAGCTGGGGCGCCTGGAAGTTGCAGTGGCGGACGCAAAGGTGGGAGCGGGTCTTGACCGAGAAAGACGTCTTTGGCGGGGAAGACGATTCGGCGGATATCAAGGCGCAAAGGACGCGGAAATTGCAAGCCTGGACACGGAGAGGCTTTTGTGAAGCCAGCCTTTCAAAAGGTGGAGAGGAAAAGACCCTGTTTGTGAATGCGACGATGAGGGACGAGGGCGCGTGGCGTTGGCCGTGGTTGGTGCAGGTGGATTTGCCCCAGGAGGTGATTACGATTGAGTAAATGACCGGCTGGATAGAAGCGACAGGACGGATCCCGTTTTGTCCAACAAAAAGAAAGAGAAAGAATTTAATTACGAGGACATTCTCGTTTCGCTGTGAAAGGCCAACCTGGACCACAGTTCTGCCTGATGTAAGATTGACGACATGAGCGGGATTCCCTCGGTAGGCCAACGTGCACCATTTGTCACTGAGCTGGGCTCATGGATCGTGAAATCAATCTGTTCTAAGCTAAGAAAATCTAGCTATTGAGCAAAGCCACTCCTTCTATTACCGATTCCCAAGTGCCAGTGCCAATCCCAATCTCTCCATAGCACCAAAAGTCTCTGCAATTCCAACGCTCACTTGAAGAGGGGCTCGGCGGACTCGAGAACATCCTTCATGCTACGCTTGAGCGCAACCTCCTCGACACGAGCAGATTCCTCTCTAGCCGCCAACGCCAGGTTGTAGTCGGTCTTGGAAGCGGAGACAATGTCCGCGAGGCCCACACGCAGAATCTCGTTGACCTCGTCAAAAGCCTGCTGCATGACTTTTTTGACCTCCGTGCCAGCTCCGGCAAACAACTCGTCTCGGTTGTCAGCAACATGATCGAGAATGGCGTCCTTCATGCGACGAAGTGAACCTGCTCCTAGAGTTGAAATTAACATCAGTGATCAAGTGAAAAGAGCAAGTAAATTCATCTTCCTACCTTTTTCCGCACCACATGCCTGATATCCAGGCCTCATCACGCGGGTGACATGGCGCACAGGAGCTCGGTTAGCCACTTGCTGGGCTTTTCGGATAAGGTCTTTGGCTCGGGCGACAAGAGAGTTCACAGTGTTTGTGTGCTGCCTGGCCTGCCGAAGAAGCTTTGCTGCTACCCCTGACGCCTCTGCATTGCCGTCTCCAAGGCCCTTGGTGATGTCCTCGTGATACTTGAGAATCTTCTCCGTCACCGTTTTTGACAAGCTGTCGTAACGAGCAGGTATTTGAACGTTGAAGAACGCGTTCCAATCATTGACGATGTGGGGGCTGTATGCTTCCAGGAGATCTTCGTTGAAGTCCCGGTCTCTCCATACGCCGTTGCGCCCAAAGGTGGCCTTGAGAGTAGAGTGTGCAAGCCCACCATGGGTCCTGGACACGCACCAGCCTTCAGCGACTTCTTCTGCTCCTGACTCCGCATGTGAAAGCAGAGTACTCATCCTGTTATAGAACAAGCTCTGGCGCTGGCCCATCTTGCGATTGCAGTCTTCAAAATCGTCGACAAAGTCCTACTGATGTTAGTTGACTGCCAAGGTACACCATTTTATTGTGGCACGACTTACATCTTCGAGCTGTGTCATGTAGAGCCGCAGCATTTCAGGGTTGACGGATGCAGAGCTTCCCTTTTGGGCATGGGCCCACATGGCGATGGAGCCCAACAATTGCGAAATCCCGCCAAGGACCTCCCTCTGCTTCGCGACCCGAAGCTCCTCTGTGAGCTGCTGCGCATGATCCTGCAACTGTGGGATCTCAGTGTCTTCAACCTCCTCGAATCCGATGCTTATGTCTGCGTCGCCGCTAGAGAGCTCCGTCATCTCTTGATAGACGTGACTGCTCGTACAAAAGACCGGTAGCGGTCGAGATTCCAAGAATGGTACAACGAAGTCTGCGTCCTCGTTGGAGATCGCAATCGCGGCCTTCTTCTCTGCTCTGATGACTGTTAGAAATATGGTGCCAAAGACTGGAAGTAGACTTACTCCTTGACTACCCGGGAGAAGTACGTTGTCAGTGATTCTCTCGATAGATCATTGCGCATCTTGATGCAACTGTAACGGACTTGGGCGTTCAGCTCCTGCTTCTCCCGTTTGAGAACCTCTAGTCTGTTAGTCTTGGCCTTTTTAGCCGGCGGTTCCTCGTTCGTGAGCTCGTCTGAGACGAGGCCTTTTCTCTTCTTGGAAGGCTTGTTCTCTCTCTCAAGCCTTTTGATTTTCTGATTGCAAGTGCGCAGCTCTGCCCAGGCCGTCTTGGTGTCGTTGTCAAGATGCTTTCCAAAATCCTTCATCGCCTCCTCCAAAGGGATTCCATCTGTTTTGGTACAGATGAAGGTGACTGAGGAAAATGAGCCATCAAGCTTCAGTTGCCGAGTAAACGAATCGCTCATGAGATCTTTAGCCGTTTTATTGTCGACCGCTCGGCTAATGGGGGCGACAATCCAGATTCCGGCGCAATTCTTCATGTATTCTTGGGCAATGGATGCTCTGGCCGCATCCGCGTCTTGGAGACCTGGCTAGCAAGTGCGTTAGTTAACGAACATGGAACAGTGAGAATAAAGGTCTTACCAAATCTGCCATGATGACTCCATTAGCCAGAGCTTTGGCTTTGGTGTAAATGCGGACTACCTTGACCACCGGCCAGATTGCACTCTCGTCGTCGTCGCCACCCTCGTGGTTTGAGTCGATGAAACACTCAATCAAGTCACGAAGGCCCTCGGCTGTGGGAGCCTTGAAGTGTTCCGTACTCCCGAGTCTGTCACGGACATTAGGGTGGTCGACGAGCTGATCAGCATCGCTTTGAAGTAGCTCTTCTTCCTCCATATTGGCATAGACGGCCCGAGTCTTAGCAACCGCCTTCGAGGCATCGCTCTCGAAGTCGCCATCTTCATCCGCGACCTGATCGTTCCCAGAAGAGAGCTCCATGAGAAAAAGCTCAATCTCGTGGCGCCACTCTTCAGGAGACAGAAAGTCGATCTCAGCCCGATAGGGATTCTTTTCGTCTTCATCGTGATTGTAAGAGAGCTCCGTAACACAAGCGGTGCAGGCCTTTCTGCAGTTGGTGGGGAGTAGCCTAGCGATTTGTTAGACACGAAGCAGGAGCAAAAGACCAGGATGACTTACGAGCTTTCGTCAAGGAGAGAGTTGATGGTCGAAGACTTTCCGTCTCCAGTGCTCCCAAAGATGCCAATAGTGATTTCATTGACCCGACTGGCACACTCGCGAATGGCTTCAATGCGCTTCAACCAGGCCACAGCAGCGGCCTTGACGTCAGTATAGATCGTGGATGATGAGGCAATCTCGTCGCAGACACGCTCAATATCATCCAAAATCGGCAAGACTTTGTTTACGTGCTTTTCCCAGATTTTTGGGTTCTTCACATCCTTAAGTCTGCGTTGGAGTGAGAAGAGCGCGTCAACATCAAAGGGCTTCACCACGGGAGCCGAAGGCACGGCCGGTGTGTTGAACCGGGGGAAGACCGAAGATGCTCTCTGCGGGAGCTCCGAACAAGCAGGAGCAGAGACATAGTGATCCACTGGCTCGCTCTTGATGACGCGGTGACGTGAACGAGATCGCTCGGTCTGGACGACGGGCTCCATTGTGGGAACGGCGTGCAGCATGAAATCTGCCGGAACGTGATGAAAATCCTAGATGCGGGAAAGAGTCAGAAATGAGAAGGTGTTTCCAGAGCGATAGGAGTTGATGAAGGCTTCCGAAGAAGAGAACTTGACATACGTGAGGCGAGAGAGACTGGCCAAAAAAGACACGAAGGGCGCGGCGGATAGAAGAGTGAGTTGGACTAACCTCGTACTTTTGGAAAGCGCAGGTTTGAGCAGATACTCAATAGTGTTCTTTGAGCGGAATGCTGGAGTGATGGGCAATAGTTCGAAGCCGAAAGTCAAAAACGCCCGATGTCGAAGTATTTCAGCTTGAAGAAGATAGAAACGCTGGAGATGGAAGAAGTATGCAAGACGATATTCAAGTGAAATAGATATGAAGATGCCTAGCCGAGGTACGATATACCTGGACAGGAAGTTGAAGTCTTGTACTCAACCGAGTGGGGGTGAGGTTGAGGTAAAAGAGTTCAAGTGGCCCGAGGGGTTGAAGTAGGCGTTTAAATACTGTAGATTGAGGCTCGTGAGACCCGCGAAACGGGCAGGACCTCTAAAGCGACGAGGTAGCTCTTTCTGCTGCTGTAGGCGGGTTGTAAATTTGATGAAGGAAGTAGACCGACGGCCTGAAAAAGGAAGAGGTAGATGTTGGGCGGAGACGGCAAATGACAGTCGTGTGAAGTATTCAAGAGGAAGATTCTACTCTGTGTTGCGTCGTAGAAGGAGCGTCTGAACTAGGAAAGCAGAACACTGTGATGGAATTTCGTGCTACAAACGTGAATCCGCAACACCCCTCTTACGTCTTCATTTGAAGTTGTAGTTGGTGAGACATGCTCTCGAATTAAACTCGGTGAGGTCACACCAATGGCCGATCCTCACAGAAAGTCTCACCGAAAGTCTCACCGTGGGTCTCACCGAAACTAACCTGCACCGAAAAGCCAGATCTTATCAGATCGACCCCCATCCCACTTTAACCCCGCGGACCGGCGCGAGTCGCAGCTTCCATCCCGCGAGGGGACCTTGGTTCGTGTGACCTCCTCCCCGATAAAGCCGATAAATTCCCTCGGACCACCTCTCACCTAACCTCACCTTGGGAGCGAGTCAAGCAGTCTCACCTTCTGGAATATTTTTATTGTCTGTTCCTTTCTCAGCCTCTGCTAGAGCATCTTGTCACAATTTCAACAGCCCCGAAGAGAGATAGGAATCATGGCTTCTTCAGGTGACCTCTACGTCAACGGACGCATCTTCCTTCACACGGCCCAGGTCGGCCTCGAGACGCCACCGTCCTTCGCCGAAAGCATGCTCGTCGCTGACGGAGTGATCAAGGACATCGGTACGGCGTCAGATCTCACTACTAAGCACTCCTCTGCGACGGTCAAGACACACGACCTCAAAGGAAAGACCGTCCTGCCTGGCTTCATCGACGGCCATATGCACCTTCTCCTTCTGGGCCAGGGTCTCCGCAAACTGAGTCTGGAGGCATGCAACAACCTCGAAGAGATACGCGCAGCAATCAAGCAGTTTGCGCAGGCCAATCCCGATGTGCCGCGCATCATGTGCAAGCTGTGGACGATCCACATGACGCCTGGCGTGGTGGACAGGAGCATGCTGGACGACATCGACCCGCGGCCCATTTTCATCGACACCAAGGACCTCCACTCGACGTGGTGCAACACGGCTGCTGTTAAGGAGCTGGGCATCGAGGACATGGCTGACCCTGTAGGAGGAAAGATCCATCGCGACGCAGATGGGAAGGCGACAGGGTTACTGAGTGAAGCGGCCGTTCTCACCATTGTGTGGCCTCACTTGGCCCAGGTGGCACCCAAGAGAGACCGGATGGACGCCATCAAGGCCGCCGTGGAGACCTACAATGCCTCGGGATACACCGGCTTGATTGAGATGGCCATGGACGAGCCCGCGTGGGATGCCGTCTGCTCTCTTCGCGCAGAAGAGCCAGACCTCCCGATGCGCATCCACGCGTACTGGCTCATCAAACCGTCCGAATCCGAGGAGGAGAGATTCAAGCAGGTGGACCGCGCGCTCGAGCTCCACAGAGAGCTGAACAAGACGACCTCGCCAGATCTGCGTATCGTTGGCATCAAGGTCATTACCGACGGCATCATCGACGCTTGCACAGCCTACCTTTCTGAGCCCTATGCCACGGCCGGCGCACCTCCCCCCTTCTGGACTGCGGAGCAACTCGGGCCCGTGGTCAAGAGAGCAGACTCGGCCGGGCTGCAGATCGCACTGCACGCTATTGGCGATGCAGCAATCAAGATGGCCGTCAACGCGCTTGCGACCCATGCGACGCCCGGACGACGACACAGAATTGAGCACATTGAGATGGCATCACCCGAAGACGCGCGACATCTAGGGGAGCTGGGGTTGACTGCCTCGGTCCAGCCAGTCCATGCTGACCCTGCCATTCTCAAGGCTTGGCCTCGGCTCATCGGCGAGCACCGGTGTGAGAGAGCGTTTGCATACCGAGAGTTCGCAGACCACGGCGCGCTGCTCGCACTCGGGAGCGACGGTCCCACGGCCCCCTGGGCCCCGCTGCAGAATGCGTATGTGGCGGCAACGAGGCGGTCAGCCAGGGAGCCGGGCTACGACGTGGTTGTGAATGAGCATTTCAAGTTGGGCGTCTGCGAAGCCATCACAGCCGGCGCATTCGGGACGGCCAAGAGTGTCTTTGCTGAAGACCGGGTTGGCAGCCTACAGGTTGGAAAATTGGCTGACTTTGTGGTTGCAGATATGGACTGGTCGCCTCGGGGTCTGTTGAAGGGCGAGATCAAGGCTACGTGGTTTGCCGGACGAAGGGTTTGGGCGGCTGCCAACTACGCATGAGTGGGTGATTGGCTTCAAGATTGCGTTGGACAGATTGTCAGCCAACGTTCTTGTGTCGCGGTGTCTTGAGGTTATGGTTTCATCCCATCTCGCTCCATGTTTCCAGGCTCGCGGCACGCTGGCATTGGCTCGCTCTTTGACCGGGGAGGCCTTTGCTCTCGCAGCTTGCCTCTTTAGGAAACGCTTGCCTATCTCCTAGCCCGGGACATGTCGCATTCGATGCGAAGGGCTCGGTGCTTGGGCTTTGCTGGCAGAGAGACTGTCAGGTTGAGGTGGCGTCGGTGGATTGGATAGACAAGCGATGGAATTCCAAAACCCATACCACGGAGACCCTGGCCATTGAAGTCTGTGATGCGATGATTGATACTGAAATAGAGTCCAGTCCGTTTTCGCTCTCGCACAGCCCACATGGGGCATGAAGAGATGCCGCGGCTGTGTCATGGATGTATGGATTTCGTCCCAGGCTCTGGACGACCTGGTACAAGAAGGGCGTCTCGACCCTAGACAGATCGTTTGCTTTCCCGAATTACCATCTTTACTTAATTAATTAGATCGCCTTCACCTCCAGTCTCTCGGGTAATCCGCCGTTCGTTATCGTACCTTCAGGATGCATCACCACCTCAGCCTCTCGGCACTTGCTTGCCTCGTCCCCCTCGTCCTCGCCCAGCAGCAGGCATGTGCGCCAGTCAACATCATTGTAGCGCGCGGCAGTCTCGAGGCCCAGGGCGCGGGACTCCTCGGCAACATTGCGAACAAGTCGGCAGCGCAGATTCCGGGTGCCGTCGTGACGCCGTTGATCTACCCGGCGCAGCTCGACCCGTATCCTCCGTCCGTGTCGGCGGGCGTGGCGAACATGACGAACCTGCTCACTCAGCAGATCCAGGCCTGCCCTCAGACCAAGATTGTATTGATGGGGTACTCTCAGGTGGGTGGTGCATGAAAAGTTTTTGGTAGGTAGGACGTGCTGACAGTCTAAAGGGAGCGCAAGTCTCGCTTGATACTCTCTGCGGAACGGCGGATGGACCGAACTTCAACGCGACGCAGGCCCAGGCGCCAACGATTGGAATGAAGAGTGAGTTCTGTTGTAGATCTAATGTCGATTATAGCGCTGACATGGCTAAAGTTGCCGCCATCGTGACCTTTGGCGACCCGACCAGCATCGCGAACCAGACATTCCAGAGAGGCACTGCTAAGAAAGATGGCGTTAGTTTCTCCTTACCTTGCGACCCGGAACAGTTTGCTGACCTGTGGACAGATCTTCCCTCGCCGTGACTTCAGCTCATGCAGCGGTCTGACGTCGAGAATTGCCTCCTTCTGCGACGAGACGGACCTCTTTTGCGCGTCTGGTCAGAACCTGACGGTGCATCTGAGTTACTTCCAGAACCAGAGGTACATCGACCAGGCTTCGACCTTCATCGTGCAGAGCACACGGTAGAGAAGTAGAGGTAGACTGCACCTGGGGTCGACCGAGAGCTGGAGGCTCGGCGAGAGCTTTTTGGAAAGGCAGATTGACGAAATCATGAGTCTTCAATTCTTGGCAGTGGGAGCATCGGGTCTTGATGGCCGACGCGCGGAGTTTTTGGGCAAGAAACACTGGCTGTAGCATTTGGTTCGCATTGCTCTCAATGAGCTGGCCTTGGAGCCGTGGATAGTTGGTAGAGCCCCAGCCACCTACAAGGCAGGTAGCCTTACACAAGACCACAGTAATATTCTTTACCCTATATATATCTAATAGATACACATGGTAAAAAGGACCCAGTGTGGTGTAGCCACCGATACCGATCCAGCCCTAACCCGGGATGCTGGTGTAAGCTCCGTGACCATCTGTCGTGGCTGCAAAGGGCCAAGCTGGCAGCAGCCACAGCACGCCGGCTGACGACTTACAGTTTAGGAGTATTGAGCTTACTGTAGCCGTCTTGACAATATCAATCACGCCGGTATCTGGCGAGTTGCGACGCCACTGGGCGTAATAGCACGCACCTTGATGGTGCCGGCTGCAGACATACAAGAGAGCGACGACTGCTGCAGATGAGCCGGCCTTCTCTCTCTCTTCATCACTCAACAGCCCAAAATCAACAGCCATATGCAATACATCAATTCATGCAGTTATCCAAAGCAAAAAGAACAAGATCAAAGATGCAAGAAGGTCTAAAACCCAAGGGTAGGGTATTTAAAGATAAGCCCAAGTACATTAGGTATATACTAGAAGCAGCCCCCACAAAGCTGCGCATCTTATACGTAAACTACTCAGGAATATCTTCAAATACCCTACTTTTGGGTACTAGACTCTGTTTTACATCTTAGTCCTTGTTTCTTTTGCTTTGGATAGCTACACGATTCGACGTACATGAATTCTTTTTCGTCACAGACCTGTTACGAGGCCCTTGATGGCTGCTAGACAGGGAGATAAGATAAGGAACCGGTGGAAGGAACGACCCGACAATGGTGACCGAGGCTCTTTCCGCCCCTAAGAGACCACAATTGGAAAACTTTGACGCAATTCTTCTCGTTTCCATGTGACTTATGTTTCTTGTTTCTATTAAATCGAGCCTTGTCCTTATCTCTACTTCTGTGGGACAACGAGAATGTCATCAACGTTGACGACCTGGCCCGTGGCAATTGACCGGTTAGCAGCGATGCCCGTCAGAATCGAAGCCGCACCGTCGACATGACTCGCCGCCCTCATGTACTCGTCCGAGACGGGCTCACCAAACAGATCCCGCAACAAAACCAGGTCACCACCGCCATGGGCACCCTTGGCTTCGCCGAGATCAATATCCTGAGGTGGTCCGAACAACGGCCTCAACAACATGGTCCTCTTCTCGATGGCGCCCTCCATGGCCTGGCTGCCGCCTGAGTTGACGTAACTCTTCTCAACGACCTCGACTTCCAGCCGCCCGCCTGTTCCATTGAAGTTGACTCTGAAACCTTCCCAAGGCGCGTACGCCGTCAGCGAGTATGTCATGACTGCTCCGTTTCGGTATCGAATCAGCAAGTTCATCGTGTCCTCGATGCTGATGCCATCGCCAAAGACACTCTGGTCGCGGTAGTACGCGTCCTCGTGCTCCGCATCCAGGTACATGGCCTTCAGCTGGGGTGTTTGCTCGAGATGCAGCGCGAATGGGTCATCCTTGGCGGCCTCGCTACCGTGCGCGCGGGTGTAGAACTTCTTCACGCCCCTCTGCTCGGCGTTCTCCCGACCATAGAACTTGAGGTCGCCTTGCGCGTACACCGTCTGCGGGCGCGTTTGCAGCCAAAAGTTGACGAGGTCGAAGTGGTGCGTCGACTTGTGCACCAGCAATCCGCCCGAGTTGCGTTTGTCGCGGTGCCAACGTCGGAAGTAGTCGGCACCGTGGTTCTCGTTGAGCATCCATTCGAAATGCACGCTCGTCACCTTTCCAATCGCCCCGGAGCGAATGATCTCAAAGATCTTTGTGTTATGTGGTGCGTAGCGGTAGTTGAACGTTACCCGGACCTTGTTGCCCGTGCGCTCCACAGCGTCGAAGATCTCGCGGCACCGCGGCGCGTCGATGGTCATGGGTTTCTCGGTGACGACGTTGCACCCAATTTCGAGCGCGCGAACGATGTAGATGTTGTGCGTGCGGTCGACGGTCGTGACGATGACCTCGTCGGGTTTGGTCTCGGCAACCATCTTGTCGAAATCGCCAGCGGGATACGTCGGGACAGTGCCGTGGCCGAGGTCCGCGAGCCTGGCCGCGGCGTAGTCCATCCGTGTTTGGTTGACATCGCAAAGACCAACGATCTGGGAGGTCGTGTTGTAGTCTTGGGCGATCGCCGTGTAGAAAAAGCTGGAGCGGCCGCCTGTGCCGACGATGGCGTAGCGCTTCTTTGGGGCTGACTCGCCCATGGTGGAATTTCTTTCTTTCAAACGCTTGACTTTCGAGAGGTGGGCTCAACAAGAATATTAAGAGGCCAAACCTGACTTCAGAGAAAAGCGAGAAAGAGTAGGCGAAGTTATTGATCCATCAATGTCGAGTTGCCCGCACAAACACGTCACGACTCTCGACCTACGGCACAAATATGCGGCGATGCGGCACCCCGCCACACGACATCGCTCACAATCTTCGGCCTCAAATGCCCCAGAGTACCGACTTTAGCCAGAGTCAGACGAGGAAGGTCGAGGCAGCGGCAGTATAAACACCCGAACCACTCGTCACCAGCCATCCCCCACACGATGCGGGGACACACGATACGACCGCGTCTCCTCCCCCGGAGATGGAGCGGGGGTCAACCCCATCAGAAAGTCGGGGATGTCGGGGATGTCGGACCTAAACATCTCCCACACTGCGGAGAGAGTTTGGGGTTGAGTACAACGTCAGCCCAGCCCATACCCAGAACGCCCAGGAGTCGTCTACCTCGCCGCGCCAGCCATCCGCGAGACAAGCACCGATGACCCGCAGATCATCGCCGTTGAGCCATGCTTTTCCCCAGTACGACTCGTCAAACGGGTGCTCGTAATCAGGCGGACATGATTCGATACCTGGCCCAGACGGTTGAGTCTCGCATTCAGCCTGAATTCTTCCTCCAATGGGGTCTTTTCACGGCTGCCGACGCCTCATTCCTTGGCTGTTGGTCAAGCAATACCAGTCAAGGTCTTGGGCGCTGGCACTTGATATCCGGGTGTTACGTTGAACTGTCGTCGTCCCTGGGTGTACGCTGTTATGCACGTCGCAACGGATATGTGAGAACGCAATCATGATGGGCAACAGTGATCCTTTTGATTCGCCCATCCATGACACTCGACACCAGGTTGTCCTGATTTGGATATGGGACGGTTCGGCTTAGAGGAGACCCATTGCTGGGGTGGGACAAGGTATTACCGGTTGAAGAGTTGATAAGACGAACGGGTCCCGATTCTTTCCTGACGTGGCACTGGATATTTAGCGTCTGTATATCTCCCATTGGCGTGTCGAGCGACTGTCATTGCGCCGGCGCTATCTCTCCATCGCAATCGCTCGTTGGACAACTTCCTGATACCAAAGCACCTTCCGTTCACGGGGTACTTATCAACCATCAACGTCAACATGGCATCAGTTCCGCCGGCATCAAATCCTCCCGCAACCGATCACATCGAGCCCGTCCGCGAGAACAACGCCCAAGGAGGCTCTTTGCAGGATAAAGCCGCCAAGTTCTTGGAGCAACACGGTAGTGATACAGCCTTCACCTACGAAGAGGAAAAGGCCGTCTTGAAGAGGATCAACTTTCGCATTCTCCCCCTGTTGCTCGGCGCCTACTTCTTTCAGCAACTGGATAAGAGTTCCCTGAGGTGAGACTTCACTCTTCGACATACTGACATCCAGAACTGACTCGACAATGATAGTTATGTCTCTATTTTCGGTATCAGCGAAGACGCCGGTCTCGTTGGCCGCCAGTACTCCTGGCTCGGCTCCATCCTGTACATTGCACAGCTCGTCTGGCAGCCGGCAGCGGCATACATCCTCGTCAAGCTCCCCAACGGCAAGGTCATCGCTGCCGCAATATTCCTGTGGGGCTCGATGCTCGCCATCATGACTTCGTGTACCAACTTCGCCTCCCTCCTCGGGTTGCGCTTCATGCTCGGCACCTTTGAGGCCATGATTGCCCCTAGCTGTCTCTCCGTCACGACCATGTGGTGGAGACGAAGCGAGCAGACGCTGGTCACCAGTTCATGGAACGCCATGAACGGTTTGACCTTCATTGTTGGCAGTCTTGCCACGTATGGTCTGGGTCACATCAAGAGCGACACTCTGTTTTCGTATCAGATCATCTTCTTGTGGGTGTTCCTGTCAATCTCTTTTGGTCATATATCTCTAACACCGTTATCGATCAGGTTCTGCGGGTTGCTCACTGTATCCTACTCCGTCATTGTTCTCATCCTGATGCCCGACTCCCCCGTGTCGGCAAAGTACCTCACCGAGCGAGAGAAGGTCATTGCTGTCGAACGCCTCCGCGCGAACCAGATGGGAATGCAATCCGGTCATTGGCGCTGGGAGCACGTGTGGGAAACATTCCTTGACCTGAAGACCTGGTGCTGGTTCATTCTCATCATTGCCATTTCGTAAGTTTCCGTTCAGCACTCGCAAGGGTGGATAGTGGAAGCTGACGTCTTGAGAAGAATTGCTAGCGGCGGCATCTCCACCTTTGGCAATCTCATCGTCAAGTCTTTCGGATACGATAGCTTCACCACGATTCTCTTCAACATTCCCTTTGGCGCCATCCAGATCCTCGCCATCCTAGGCAGCGGCTGGCTCGCTACCCGCATCAAGAAGAAGGGCATCGTGATCTCCATGCTCTCCGTCCCTCCGGCAATTGGATCAATCATCATGCTTACCGTTCCTCGCGAGCTCAAGGGCGTTCTGTTGTTCGGCTACTACCTCGTACGTCCCAAACTCCCCTTGGATTACACCGCATGAATGCTAATGATCATTACAGGTTTCGGTTCTTGCAGCCATAACACCGATCATCTTTACTTGGCAAGGCAGGCTACCGCAATCTTCAAATACCACACGCTCCGGAAGCACTCCGGCTAACATCTTCAAGTTCAAAACACTGCCGGCGACACCAAGAAGAAGGCCACTTCAGCGATCACCTTCATCGGCATGTGCGTCGGCAACATCGTTGGACCGCTCCTGTACTCCGTCGACGATGCCCCTCTCTACCGTCCTGGTCTCATTTCCAACCTTGTCATGTTTGTACTCGTGGGCATCATGGGAGCGTAGGCCTTCCCTCTCCCCATCTCAGCATACCCGATAGCTAACTCGGTGATCTATCTAGTCTTATCCCGCTGTATCTCAAGTTCCTCAACGTCAAGCACGCCAAGCGCCGCGAAGAGCTCGGCAAGAGTGCCCAGATCGTCGACGAGTCCATGCTGCGCAACAAGGAAACCCAGGAGGGCAAGGCGGTCGAGCTGGAGGATAATGCGAATGCCCACCAGCACAGGACGATTGAGGAGGACAATGGTCTGCATGATATGACGGACCTCAAAAATGAGGATTTTATCTACGTGTATTAATTCAGCCTTTAGGTGGAAAAGCTTTCCTGCATCAGCGTCAGCGCATGTGTAGTATCGGCGAAAGTCTTAGGCTGGAGCGGCATCAAGCCATTGAGATTCCCTAAGGTGGTTCCATGTCGAAACAATATCCAGCCCGTCTTCGTGATCTATCGTAGTTTTGGCTTTTGATCTATAGTCGCCGTCTAATGCGCCAACTCACACTCAATCAAACTCTCAATCCCTTTACCCACGTCGTAAATCTGCACAATTTTCAAGCCAGCCTTTTCCAACATGGTCTGCCACTCCACTCGCGTCCTCTCTTTGCTGCTCACCAAGGTCAACATCATGATATCCTGCGCCGTGTTCTGCCAGTCGGCGCCGGTATCGGGAATGCAATTCTCGTTGACCAGCAGTCTGCTGTATCCCGGTTTCATCGCCTCCGCAGTGCGTGCAAGAATCTCTTCACATTTGGCATCCGGCCAGTCGTGGAGGACGGAGTGCATGTAGTATGCTCGAGCACCTGCCCAGATCATCAGTAGACGTGACATGAGTTGGTGGTAGACTGAGACCGACCTTTGATGGGTTGCTCGTTGAAGAAATCGTGTCCCATTCTCTCGATTCTAGTATCCAACTTGTCAATCTGGTTAATAACACCGGGGAGGTCTTGCACGATGAGTCTGCCTTTGGCAGTGGCGTGCTTGCGTCGGAATTCATCAATGTCGTGACCGAAGCTTCCGCCGACGTCGACCAGAAGTACACTGTCCTTTGCGCCATCGAGTCCGTCGAGCAGTCGTTCTTTCACTGGGTAGAAGCCGTCATCCATCCAGCTGGGCCGTCCTTGCCGGTAAGCCCCCATATGCTGGGCGAACTGCATGTCGTATGGCGGGTTGGCGGCGAAGTGGCTGAAGCAGTCGAGAGTCGTCTTGTAGCCGTACTGCAAGGGGCAATTTAGCATGTCGTGGGGCTCACGGTAGTTGGTCTTCTTTGCGAATTCGTGGAACTTGGCGAGGGCTTCCATGCAAGCTCCAGCTCTGCGAGGATTCGTCAGCCGGGCAATTCCCGATGGCAACGTGCTGAACGCAGAGAGTTGACTGTGACAGGCAACGCAAGCGACGGGCAACTTGTGGACTGGCTTACACGCAGGGATATCCGGCACCCATGCTCGTTATTGTGAGGGCATCAGAGAAGTTGGTTGGCTTGTACTCATCGGGCCCTGTTTCGACAAGGTACTGCATCGCGCCCAGATGGCGCATGATTCTTCCTGAATGTGGCACATCAGCAGGATGGCTAGGGTCACGGTGAGCAGGCTTCGTACCTAACAGCGCAGGGTCGTGGCCCAGAGTGCGTGCGAGATCAGCAACCTTTTGAGGTCCTTCACTCTGAGCCATGAGGGAGAACAGTCCCGAGTCTACGGCGTATGTAAGAGCAGTAAAGGCAGCTGGCTGGATATGTGGTGTTAGACGGGCGTGGAAATGTTTCGTCATCGTACGCTCACCTGAGCCCAGCAGTGCTTGATCATCGTCTCGCGTGGCGTCTCGAGCGCATGAACAAGGGATCTCGCGCTCGCAAGCATGCTGAGACGAGAAGCATCATCGCCTGCCGCCACAAGATCGCTTACAGCGTTGATGTGTTTCACATGGCTGTTGACAGCAGGTAGGTCGCACGCTTTCAAGGCGACAGAAGCATCGATCTGCCTCGGCTGGGTGTGAATAGATCCCATGGTGAATCAGATGCTGGATGCCGAAATATTGAAAGATGCGTTTGAGGCGAGGAGGTGTTGTTGGGAGAGAACAGCTGTGAAGAAGGGAAGGTCATGGCGTCCTCTACATGTAAGAACGCACCAACCCGCATGTCGCAAGAACCACCGAGCGGACGGTCTCCCCATCGATTCTGCCCAACTGAACGCATAACACAATTCGCCGTGACCAGGCTAGGGCTCCGTTCCGTTCAGGCTGTTGTCCCGAATGGGGAGTGTACCCTTCGCAACGCGTATGTTCGACTCTCGAGTCAAGTGAACACATGGTCTCAGCCACACCTATCACTGTATGCCACCAGGGTTTTGATTGCCAAGGAAGCCACAACTTCCAAAGGAACCCCGTCCTGTTGGTGCTAAAAGTGTTGCTAGAAGTCACTATGTAGCAGTATACCACCAACTTGTTGGATGGCGAGACCCTCGCGAGGTCACGAGCAGCCGAGGTAGCTGGGTTTTGGACAACAAATCCAGGGGAAATGAGTTGTGATGTCCAAAAGTCTGTTCCAACAAAAGCACAGTGGCACGATGTTGCTGCTGTTGGTTGAAAAGGTTGTCAGTCCTCGAACATAATTGCCAAACGGAGGGGGCCGGAGTGGACTCGGTCCAGGGCCCCGGAAGTGTGCCGGTGGAGCCGTGACGAAACCAACGTGCTTCGGAGCGTCGGCCAAGTCCACGGACGTGGGCTTTCCCCTTTTGAAGCAAGATTCGAGAGGCCGTTGTCGTTGGTCGATATCCACCTCTGGACCTTTTGCCCGCAGAGAACCTAGCAGCGGACAATACATTCCGGCGACAAATGGCGAGACAATGAACGACGTACGGCAAGTATTATACGTCGCCGAGAAGCGGCAACGACCATTCTACACCATTTTTGCTGTCCTCAGATGTTCTTGTACGTAAGAAGAAAAGAAAATCTGGATCCTGTATCATTCGGGGGCACCTTTCTCGGCTTGTCTCTCCTCGACCCTGTGGCAAATGTGGAATGTAACTCTAATCCAACAGTGGAATGACATATCATCTTTTCGGCTTCTGACCCCAACATCATCATAACAATCTGCATCATTGTTGGTATCAGCACAGTCTTCGTATTAGCACGTTTGTTTGTCAGACTCAAGGTGCTTGGGCAAGCTCATGCAGACGACTACCTGACTGTCCTATCTCTGGTAAGAGATCCCAACTTCTGTTTACGCCTCCGGTCCCAGCCCCAGCTCCAGTCGTCATCTCATACCTCGATGGCAGTTCCTTGGCTATGTCACCGTCGGCCTTGAAGTATGGGCTGTCCGCAGTGGAAACGGACGTCATGCAGATACCCTGTCGGAGAGTCAGAAATCGGCCGCCATTCTATCCACCGTGTCAGGCTTCGCGCCAAATGTCCTTGCGTACACGATCCCAAAGTTCGCCTGCGTCGCTTTACTAGTAAAGATCCTGAACCCAAGCCGAGCGCATCGAGCCTTTCTTTGGTCACTCGCTGCTGGGTGTCTTGTCTTGGTGTTGCTGTGCATCATTATTCTGTTCGCCCAATGTAGCCCGTCAAATGCACAATGGGACTTTGGCGTCGTTGACAAGAGATGCTGGAGCCCCTGGGTTTTGATATACGTCGCCATCGTGACAGGAGGTAGGTTTCATCGCGCCACTAGCATCCAAATATGCAGCACTCACATGTCCATGCAGCATACTCTGCAGCCCTGGACCTCTACTTGGCTGTATACCCAGCGACTGTCTTAATGAAGCTGCAGATGAACATCAAGAAGAAAATAGCACTTAGCGTCGCCTTGGGGATCGGTTCCATGTAAGTCACCCTCTCTGCGTGCAGAGTACTACCACTGACTCTGATAGATCTTGCTTCATCTCTATTTATAAGAGCACCAGGCTACCGTCGCTAGCGAGCCAGGATTTCACCTGTGAGTTTCATACCTGACAACGGCCATTGGCATAAAACTTACGTATGAGTAGATGATAGCGCAGACTTGGTCGTCTGGACAGTGTAAGTAGACGACTCACAAATCACGGCTCGGCCCGTAGGCTTACCAGGAAAAAAGAATTGAGGGCAACACCCTCATCATTGCCTGCTGCATCCCCATACTAGGACCTCTTGTCGAGCTTGCCCTTGGTCGCCGTTTTCTCAGCTCGACCGACCGCAAGTACCAGAAGCAAAGCGACACGGCCGGGCTGAGATCTGGGGGGATAGAGATGAACGGCTCTCGCTCTGTCCCTCGAAAGGGAAACACTCATGGCAGAACATCTACTCTCATACACTCGGGACGGGGCAAAGACGAAGCCAGTAGCCAGGAGAGCATTCTTGAAGGCGGAGAGTCTCCAGTGCAGCAAAACACCGGCATCATGCGGGCTGACGCAGTGACTATTTCTTACGACTTGAAAAGCAAAACTGGCGAGGAGGATGCTCCTACCCATATGAAGTGGGACAAAGTGTAGGTGTATAAGAGGCTTTGTCACTTTGAATTAACTCATGATGCATCTGTTCAGTTCCAGGGATCATGCGCAGGGAAGAGTCCTCCAAGCGAAGGACTTCTCGAAATGTCCATTTTCTCTAACGACCAGAATAGATCCAAATCTGAGCTGGTTCTTGAGGCTATGGCTCGCTACTCTGAACAAGCTTTTCCAACTCCCGAAACCAGTATCTGGCATCCTCCTTGTCGTACTGATCCTGTTTCTCCGCCTTCAGATCAACGTTCTCCCATCGCACGCCTATTTCTTCCGCAGCTCTCCTCTCTTCGGGTGTCAATTTGCTCCCATTCAGTTTCCCAAGCTCCTCTTCCATTCGTTGTATCCAGTAATGAGACCAGAACCGCGGAAACGTACTCTTACCCTTCGCGTCGACAGCAATGTACAGTGTTGCTTTCTCTTCAAACTCCAACACTAAGTCTTCCAGCTTCTCAATCAGAATGTGCTGCTCTCCGTTGACGATGTCCACGTCGTTCCTTCTTGCCCACCTACATCCCCATGTTGACATCACGTCTGCGTTGCAGCAAGTATGAATCATACCTAGACCTTGGAAAGTCGCGTACCTGATTGCCGCCTTGTATGTACACTCTGTGAGCTCTGGGCCACATCGACTATAGTGAGACGTCAAAATAGCAACAAAACGCCTTGGGGCTGTATCCCCACGCCAGTCAAAGTCCATCGCATCATTACCCTTCATCATCCATGTGAATGGACTGCACCCTGCTGTCGTACAATAGCATTGACATCCATCTGTAACGTTCTGACTCAAAATTGCTGCCAGAAGATGCGTAAATCTCTGCATGGATATGGAGGCCGGGGCCAGAGAATAGGCACCATTCGCCGATTCCAGGTCGAATTGAAGGTAAAAGAAAGCAAAATGGGCGCCAAACAGTCCGATTCTGGGGTTGCCCTCCACGGCGGAAGGTCCATCCGGTGACCGGGAGAATATGTTGACCACATGGGTGACCAGCCAGTCGAAATAAGCAGGGTTCATCTCGCCTCGCGTGCCATTAATGTCCCATCTCAGCAATGTCAAGCACAAAGGATGCGGTCGGAACCCATGGCGATAGAACAGCGCTGCAAGGTGGACATCGGCGATTTCGTTGAAGACCCAGCTCATTTCAAAGGCCGTGTCAATCGAAGCAGAATCTCTGTCCCGTTCGGGCGGTCTGGTTTCGTTGTGCGATTCGGCCGCCGCTTCGGACATTGTCTTTTCAACCCACATCTCTCCCATGTAGAAAACGTATTTTCGCCTTGCCAGTTCGGATGCCCTTGCCAACATGTGCTGCAGCTCAATGGACCACTCTGCCTCCGGACTGTAAGGGAAAACGAGTCAGTTCCCATGGTGCTGTAACAACGCAAAAGAGGGTGGCAGGTGAAATGCCCTACTCGTTCGGCCACGTCCGCACTTGACAACCAGCGGCGATAAGTAGGTCTACGCACTGACAGCAGCCACAATAGTCTGCGTTGCATCGCAAAGTGCCTTTTCCATTTATGCAAGGATCGGACGTATGCAGCATTGCTGCCTCGAGCGCCGTAAGGTTGTATGTGTCGCAGTCGTCAAGCAGATTCTCATCTGAATGCTGTAGCAGTATTTCCAGTATCTTCGGCTTGTTGGCTGCCAAATGTAATGGACTCTGGCCATACATGTCTCTCTCATCAAGTAAATCTGCTTTTCGTCTGAGGAGATCATCAACTTGATCAACATGATTGCGAACAACGGCGATGCTGAGAGGACCACACCTCCAAGCTATTGTAGTATTAGAAATGTACTTCGTAATTCAAACACGATTTTGAGTCGTGCAGCACATTTACCTTCTGCAAAGCCAGAGTACATCTCATACACCGTTTTAGCGTTCATCGAGGGAATAATTACCGAGTCCAACAATGGCCCAGGTTCGCCATTCAAGTTTGCAGGCGGCTGCTCTTGGTTGGCCTGCAACAATGCGTCTATGGCAGATTTCAGTAGATCTGGGTCGTTCATCATGTATTCAAGACTCATGATCGGTGAATCTCCTTTGACTTTGTCAGCTGTTTGATACGTTCGGAGTGGCGAGATACTTACCTCTGAGGTCGTAAGTGAAAGCGGCAATACCATGTGAAAGTAAGTCTTGGATAAGATTGATAAATGGCTCTATGGATGGCGGGTGGGAATGTTGCCACTGGAAAGATACAAACCAAATCTATAATCGGTTAGTGCTGAGTATGTAGTACGCGAACAGGAAAACCTGCAGCTTGAAGGGCACGGTGCATTAAGCTCTGGTTTTGGTAGTTTGTGGCTGTTGGCCACATCTTTCCGCTACTGAGGAGCTCAGACAATCTATCCACGCAAGAAATCAAGAATGGTGTTGGATCTTGTGCGCTGAGTTGTATACAGCCTTCTTCCATCAAGGCTATAATCCGAAAGGCGGGATCTACTTTGTCGTCGACGGTTGGATTGCAGGTGAAGTTGGGGCGAATGCCGAAAGCCCCAGCCCCATATCTCAACGTGAAAGAAAGCTCGATAGCTGTGTTCAAGATCTGGGCAAGACCATTGAACTTGAGGCCCAGTGTAACTCGCTTCTCTTGCGGTAGGTTCTCCATTGGGCAGCCCGGCCAGTGCTTGGCTGCTTCCTGCTCGCCAGTAAATACAGCAGGCCATAGCTTCAGTCTTTTTCGTTCCCTCAAGACTTGTTGACGAGGACAGGTACACCTCCTCCTCATGTGATGCCGCCGGGGAATGTGTTGCGAAGAACGAATGTGCAGGTCCGGCGTGATTGTTGGTTCCTGCGACTGCACCGACCGGAGTGCAGCATCAGTAACGTCTTTCAAATATGCTGGCTTGCCGGCTAGCTTTCGAGCGACTGCTAGGTTGACAGACATGACTGGCTGCTTTTGTTGAACTTGAACTGATAAGAGAGCAAGTGTTTTGTTCGTCTCTTCGTTTTGCCGTGCTATGAGCTGGAAAAAGCTCGACAGAATTTGTTTCGTTGCTTCTCCATCTCGTAAGATATTCTCCTCGCTTTGCTGAACCCGATGTGAGAGAGAAGCATTGTGGGAAACGAGGAGCTGAGTGTTGGCATCGACGCCCCCGTGTAGAGACTGTAACTGATCGTTGATGGCCGCAATAGGCGTCGTCATTGCCGACATGTCGGAGTGGATAAGCGCTGTTTGCGAGGAGACGTTGCGAAAAGCCATGTCCATAGCGGTCATCGTATCTGCTTGTTGCCTCAGGGTTCGTCTTTGTGTTCGTCGGCTATTACATTCTTGCAAACACCAGAGGGGAAGACCTACAGTTCCATAACATTCATAGCCAACAGCAAAACATCCATTGCCTTTTCTAATCGCTGTCCCAGTTCATGGACTTTTGCCTGGTTGAATGGGTATGTGGACCTTTTCTTCGTGTTCTCAAACTTCGCGGCCCAACTTTGACCGGCATTGTCGGCGAGCTTGTCGTACAGTGCTTTCACACCCATGAGCTCCGACTTCAACAGCTGGATGTTGTGTGCCACTGCGGCATCAATGTCCGGAGACTGACCCGATGACGGTGTCCATCCTTTGAATAATCTCAGATTGGCTGCAAGGGCGTCGTTCTGCCGCCTGACGAAGTCGAGCTCTTCTTTGCGACCTTTGAACGCGTCGACGTACTTGACGATGCCGCCCGTTATCTGTAAGCCCAGGGAGACTGTGCGCTTCACAACGCAAGTAGTTTGACAATAGACTACTCGCGTGACTTCGGCGGAGCACACTTTTCAATGTCATGATATAGAGGGCCAGGCGCTCGACACGATCATGAAGTTGCGTGAATTCGTTCATGTTGAGGGACGAAGCTACATAGTAGAGAAAGATTTCCCAACACCTGGACGCTTGAAGCTGTAGAAGAGTAGACAAAAGCTTCTACTTATCACAAGAGGTACTGTGGGAAGATAGGAGACGGGTCAGAGTCGGTATATGAAATGATCGATCCGCACGGCGTTGCAGGCATAGAGCATAGCAGCTACTGTTGTGCGAATGACTTTTCGAAATGCCCGTTGACGACTGAGGGAAACTCCTTGTATCTGGACAGCTCCCCGTCAACAATGAGCTCCCGGAGTGTGGCCTTTTTATAACCCCAAACATCCCATCTATCTTTACCCACCATCTTGCTCTGTTCTCCAGTGCCCCAGATTTTGCGACAATACCACGAAAGGGTGAACGGACTGCCGGAACGCAAGCCATTCTCCATTTCGGAGTTGATCTTTTCCAGACTGTGATGAAAGATATGGGGAGGCCTTTTGTGCCTTTCCTCCAACGCGGCAGCTATATCTTCTCCAGTCGGTGCAAGTTCCGTCAGGGTGATTGCGCGGTCCCGTAATCCCGAGATTGGCTTGTTTGCGAAGATTGAGACGTAAGCTGCTGCTACGTATCCTCGTGTGCTGCGTTGCTGTCAGGAGGCAAGCCGAGCTGGGAGAGCATCATGACCTACCAGAGGTTGAGCTTTTCCTTTGCGCTGTTGGCAGTGTAGATGATTCTGTTACCCTCGACGTCGACGCCGACACCACTGAATGCAAGTTGGTACATCTTGATCACACACCGAGTACCGAGGGGAACTTACAGGGTGTTCAACGCGAATTCTGCAAAATTTCCAATCAAAACCACCGTAGTCGGGATTCCTGCCGCTTTGGCTGCCCTCTCGACTTCGTCTTTGGCTTTGTTGACGTGGATGCGGAGACCCTGATCGTCGTAGCGAGCAGCCAGGTCGGAGGGAGAGAACAGTCTCACCTTCGTCTTTGGGATGGCTTGGACGAAGGCATGCTCTCGTTCGACACCCTCGTGGCCGACGAGGGAGCTAAGGCCTGCGTCAGCGACGCTCATCTGGCACCTCGGCCGCTTTTGGATAACTTTACATGACTATGTCGATATTCTGCAGCGCGGAAATCAGCGAAGCTTCATCCTTGACGTCGACTTGGACACAATCGGTGTCGACGGGTAGTGCGGAGATGTCCGAGCCGGGCCGGTAAAGCACCCTGACGGGGGCGCCTGAGGCTAATAGGGCGTCGACGATGGCGGAACTCGCCCAGCCGCGATGCCCGTATACCGCGATACGATTGATGGACATGCTTTCTTCCAAAAGTCCGATGTCAGAATCAGATGAACGGAGAGGATGCAAGTCGACGGCGGGAGGGGGAAGCTACCAGCTTATGTACTCAGCGAATGCATCCTGCAGGGAGTGAGACATGGCCGTGTTCCACGGCGTCAACTACTACTACTACTACTGCTCTACCGACTGGTTTGCGCCAATAAGCGAACTGAACAGGAACCGTGAGAGGCTTGCTGGACATTGTTTTACCCTATCAAGTGTTCGCCCAGCGTGATATAAGGCATATCAGACACGATATCCTTCCCCACGTCGAGGCGTACTATTGGGCTCAGGGATGTCCAAGTCTTGGACAACAAAACGACGTCAAAACTATAACCGGTGATATTATTATAGGGCGGCTAAAGTATCGACTCCTAGCGCGGGCTGTTGTTGTGTGGCAATGGCAGTTGGTCGAGTCAGCGCCCAGCGAGTCTCGGGCGGTGACTGAGTCGGGAAGTGGGCACTTCCAATTCGATTCCATGGACCAACATTAGTCCGTGACGCACCGAAGGTTAAGGCACGGTGAGTTTTGTGCTTTTCTCGATATCTGGATCAAGACGGGAATCTATTTCCAGCCGAGGAAGTTTGCTGGCGGCGGAAATACTCGGCCGGACTGTTTGGAGTCGGTGGTGCCGGGCCGAACGCGTTATCCCCGGTAAGGCACCTCCGTCTGACCCTGTTTAATGCGACAGCCAAGATGAGTGACTATGCCTACAGGCAAGAGGACCGATTCCCAGTCACTTTGCTATCAAAATGCGATAGAAACCTTTCGGAACCTAGGCTCTCAGTATCATCTTATTTTGCTCCCCCCAATACACCCTCTGAACCCTCCCAGGTTTGGCTAGCCCAAGACGGGACCACGCGTCCAAGGCCCTCGGGCTATCTCTGAATCCTTCTTCCATCCGTTCTCACAAGTTTCCTGCGGTCCTGGTCAGCCATCGTACTGCGTCAAATCCACGAGACCGTTTTCTCGCGACGCCCCCCTCGTCCCCGTTCTCTCCAACTCTCCCCGTCCAAAAGCATCTTCGACTCGTCCAACAGAAATAAGCGTCAACCGGATTTGTCATAGACGGACCAAAATGAAAGCTGGAGGTAAGGCAGATTTGTGGTACATTGGTCGCCTTGATTGAGCCAGAAGCAGCTATAAGACTGCTTCATTTTTGTCCATATCCCGACGCAAATGATGCGACGGTGGTCCGAGAAATTTGCCAGTCGTAAAACACCGCTAGACTTGGTCGTCCAGGTAGGACGATGATACCAAACACTACTGCCACCTCGGTCGTAAGTTCCGTCGTAATAGGTCTCCTTGAGAGTCTCCAACTTTCCGTTGAGATCTCCGGTGCTGCTGGGACGACAACTGTATGTCTTTGGGGCTTGCGGTAAGGCCTGTGACGTGGTTGCCAGCAAAAGTGAAACCAGAAAGTTCTTCATTTCTTGAGAGTTGAAACCAGTGTTTCTCTGAGCTGATAATTGCAATTTTACTGTAGACGTGGCCAGAAGGTTGTGGGGGCAAAAGATAGTGTCGAGGAGAGTTGAGGCTGTTTATATCCACCAGCGCCCATACAGAGATCCCATCGAACGAGCTCGGTAAATCTCTCGTCTTTTGCCAGTTAAAAACCCCCATCTGCATGGTATCCCTTGCAGACATCTGTTTTGGCTGCAACCCTTGCGTGACGAAGGTCCTGTTGTTTGCCCAAGTTCCTGGCGCCTCGGTAAGCTAGAGAGAAAAGATTCATGCAGTCATCGTCGATGCAAGATAATGTGCCCGTGTTCCTGAATGGTAACATCAGCAAGTGCCCATGCAGGTACAACAACTAAAATTCAGCAGTAGGCGGGTATCCCGTTGCAGGAGAGTCGTTGTAAGGCTTTCAGTACATCAAAGTCTCGGACTCTATTCTCTGAACTCAAACTGCAACCTGTGTTGACAGTTCCAGCCGGGGATTTTCTCTGCAGCCAAGGTTGTAGCATGGGATGAAAGCTGCAGACCCGTTCCAAGTAAACCCACAGCCTTCTGAACAAATAGAAATACTTCTGACTGACTATGTGAGCAAGAAGAATAGTTAAGGAGGGCGAAACTGTATTGAATGCAGGCATGCGAACTGAGACTCGTAATCGGGGAAGCTATTCTCGATGGCCTTACTTTGCTTTGAAATACCGATATGATAGCGCCACGCACCTGAACGCGCGTCCAATTTCGGACTACTGTTTCTGGATCTTACTCTGTATATATACCCCAACAAAGATGGGCATCGCGGGAACTCACGCTCACGTTGAAGGGCTGGCGGCATGTCATATCAGTTCAACCATTGGGGTAAATACGGAGTAGATACTGTTTTCCAAGCACCTAGCACAGCTAACTGCTAGGCACCGCAAGATGAGAATCATCATAGGGAGACTTATCACACAATTGAAGTCGTGGCTTACCACAATTCTGTGCTGTTTGATTTTTGCATCATTTCATAGCATAGCCAATTATTCCGTCCGTAGCAAGTCCAAATCCTCAGTTATCTCAAACATTCGTAGTTCGCCGGTGTAGTATAATACTCTGAAGTGTCCATGTGCCGCAACTAAGATGTCGGTCCGCAGGAGTTAATATAGGAGCTGACGCGGCCAGTTAACCGGATTGGAAAGCATCCATCAGGCGACGATGGTCCATATACCCTTGCCGGCTAGATGCTGGGAGTTTATCTTGCCCTGGGCGCGATTGCAGATGCACTCCTGTGACGACCATGTCCTTCTCACACAGACTAGGACATGATGGCTTCTCACGTTGAAAACATCATTTCAAGCCGTCTCGCCCGATTTTCGGCTTTACAGACGTCATACCTTTGGTCGAAGTTTCACTCGCCACCCAGGGTCTGGCCTGTGAAACGCACGATTTCCTGTGCGAGAACGGCCCAAGGTCTTTCTTTCCGCGCATCTTGTGAATTCTCGCTGGTGCCTCTATAACTTGTTCCTCCAGTACGGTGGAGGTTGGAAGTCATCGACGCTGCACCACCAGCCCCTCACCCGCCCTCGGACTCCCGGTACAAATGCCTGCTCCATGCATCGGTTGTCACCGATACTCGCTTTTGCAGCGGGCTGCCGCGGTTTGCGCAGAAAGACAAAAGGAGACGACGGAAACGGGTTAGGTTCTGTGGAGGGGCATGACATCAGGAGCGGTCCAGAATTTTCGGAAGTCCGTTCTCACGCCAAGTGGCCAAGTTGAAGAAAACGTTGCATCGATTTTGTCATTGAATGCACGAGATGAGGTGAATGTTACAGGACGACACTTCAATCTTGGATCGTGGAATATGGCCTTAAATAGAATGATCTCCGCTGGGGGCTGTGCAAATCGTGAATGTTCAAAACACTTTCATCTCATACAACCACAATCATGGAAGGACCTGCTCGTCGCCTACGCTACCACGTCGCCACATCCCTAGATGGCTTCATCGCGCCACCAGACGGCTCGATGGACTGGATCGTGCAGGACGCCAACTTCGACATGACCACGCTGTATCGCCAATTCGACACATTCGTCATGGGGCGCAAAACATACGAGTGCCTCTTCTCCATGGGCGAGCAGAACCCGCTGCAACGACATCCCAAAGCAAACGTCATCGTCTTCAGCCGAACCCTCAAGCCCAAGAAGCATCCGGGCGTGACGCTCGCGTCGGAGGACTTCACGGCCTACCTGGCGGAGCTGAAGAACCGCTCGGGCCGGGATATCTGGCTCATGGGCGGCGGGCAGCTTGTGGGGCCGGCGCTGGATGCGGGCATGCTGGACTCGGTGGAGGCGACCATCGTGCCGGTCGTGCTGGGCAAGGGGGCGCGGATGGTGCAGAAGACGGCGCTGACGCCGCACGGCGGGTTCAAGCTGGAACTGGTGGAGTGCAAGACGTTGGAGAACAGCGGTGTTATTGAGTGCAGATACAACGTCAGCCAGGGCATGGCGTCGTCGCTGGGAGATGCCATGGTCTTTACTTAGGGTGAGACGGAAGTACGATGTGTCACTCGACCACATTGTTGTACAGCTATGGGGAACTGAATCTGTCCGGGGAACTGAACCTGTCCCAAAAGAAAAGAAAGTTGCTTGGGATTACAAAGTCACGCCCTGAATTTGGCGTAAATACCACGATGCTCCTCCATGACAGCTGTACGTAGATTCTGGGCATCTGCAAGCTACATCATCAGTTACATGAGTAATACAACACCTGTGATAAATACCCGCTCTTACCGATAGTGAGACCACAGGTAAGCTGACCGTTGGGTCCCTCCCTGGTAAGCTGACCAGACTATCCCCATGAGGAGGGATTTATACTTATTCCTCCGCCGCCTTTCACAGTGATTTGCAACGTGTTGCCAGTCGAATGAGCAGAGGTTCCTTCATGGGTCGCTTGCGGACTTTTGCTCTTAGATCCGATAAGTCCTCCGCTCCAGTTATCCCACTTCGACCAGAAAAAGTACTAAAGCGTCGTCATACTCGATCTGACATATCCCAGTATTCACAACTCAACGTTTGTCCATAATGTCACCTAATAGCAACCCCCAAAAAGTCCTCATCATCGGCGGGACCGGCAAGGTGGGCCGCCATTCTTCGCCAGCACCGACATCCCGGCCTACCAGTCGTCCCGGGCGGGCGCCTCCACCACGGAGCCGAACGCCGACAACATCAAGCCCATCGCCTTTGACTGGTTCGACGACAAGACGTGGATCCCGGTGTTCGACCTCGGCATCACAGCCGTGTACATTGTGGGCCCGCAGGCTGCCGACATGCTGACACCGACGCGGTCCTTCATCGACCAGGCTCGTCTGAAGGGTACGAAGCGCTTCGTGCTGCAGAGCGGAAGCCCGTGGGAAGCGAACATCAACGGAGACGGCGCGGGCAGACCGCATGCGTACCTGAAGCAGCTTGGCGACCGGGGTGAAGTGGAATGGGCCGTGCTGCGTCCGACATGGTTCCAGCGTAGGTCTCAGTTCGCGATGTGGCATTCAAGCTGGCTGACCTTGGTAGCAGAGAACTTTGCGGAACAGCCAAATCATCTCAACAGTATAGTAGATGAGAGTCTCATCTACTCTGCGACAGCCGATGGCAGGGTCCCGTGGGTCTCAACGATGGATATAGCGGCTTGCGCATTCCAATTACTGCTGCAAGACGATGCGCCGAATGACCAGTACCTCATTCTTGGCCCTGAACTCTTGACATATGCAGACTTAAGTCCATCACCCGCACAATGCTGAAGGAGCCACGCGATTATTGACATTGGGCCCCCAAGATCGCGAATACCCTCACCGGAGTGACCGGCCGCAAGATCGTGCACAAGAACCTCTCGGCGCACGAGCTGACGGAGAGATGGGTCGGCTTCGGCGTCCCAAAGGACTACGGCGACATGTTGAGCGCCATGGACACGGATATCAAAAACGGCAGCGAGGACAGGACGAACAGAGTCGTCCTCGCGCTGACGGGGAAGCAACCACGAAGATTCTGCGAGTTCGCGCTGGAGAGCAAGGACGCGTGGGCGACAAGGGTGTGAAAGGAACGAAATGTCTTGGATCGGTGTTGCCTTCCGACACTGCGCGACGGAGGACAGAAGACGTGGTGATGATGTCAGCCAACGAGCTCTGGTGGTCAAGGCGATTCTTCTTTTCTGGGATTATCCCATTTGCTTCTCTTCGTTTCCCCTCGTTCTCAGAGCAAAGAAGGTTTTATTGTTCGCAGTCGACTACCACCACCGCTTTCAGCCGCCGACTTGCCGTCCGCTCGCGTGCGGGGATTCGTGCCAAGCTTGAAACAAGTCATGAGATCACACGAGTGCCTTTAACATTCAGTGTCTGGAAGTCTGCAGCGCGCTTAGATCCTCTTTGTCCACATCGATACTACCGCGTTCTCAAAGGAATACGTTCATCAATAGCCTCATGCCCAGTGAGCAAAAATTGTCAGCATGGATACGCCGTTCAATGATGTCGAGGACGACGGAGTTCAGCGGGTTTCGTCCGGGGATTCCGGACCGGCGCCGACGGCAGTGGAGAAGCCAAATCCGTTGACGTACCCAAAGAGTGCCGAACCATTCAATCAGGACCTGTTCAAGAATCCTACGTCCGAGTACCGAGGATGTCCTTTATGGTCCTGGAACACGAAGCTGGACAAGGAGAAGTTGCTTCGGCAGATCGACTACCTTCAGGAGATGGGCATGGGTGGATTTCACATGCACGTTCGGACCGGACTCGACACCGACTACATGGGTCCCGAATTCATGGATCGTGTGCGCGATTGTGTCGAGTATGCCGAGAGCAAAGGCATGCTTGCTTGTTTGTACGTCTGACCAGCCTGAGAGGTATGGCATATGCTGACTCGACCAAGATACGACGATGATCGATGGCCATCTGGAGTAGCCGGAGGCAAGGTCGTGAAGCAGTATCCCGAGCACAAGACGAAGCACATTCTCTTCACACCCCGTCCGTATGGGACAGTTGAGCTCGGAGGGTAAGTCATTCGTCAAGCCATCTCGGACTTTCTGACATGACCAATAGCGGTTGCGCCCCGAGCTCGGCAGCAGCATGTCGAAGCGAGGAGGGCTACTTGCTCGCCAGGTTCTCCATCAAGCTTGACGAGAACGGTCGCCTAGAGTCCAGTCGAAAATTGCAAGACGGAGAAGATGCTGAGCCCGGAGCAAGGTTGTGGTACGCTTACGTCGAGATCAACCCTCCATCCTCGTGGTTCAACGGCCAGACGTACATCGATACGATGAGCACAGAAGCCATGACCCGCTTCTTGGAAAGTACCCATGAGGTTTACAAGGACAAAATCGGCGACAAGTTTGGATCCACGGTTCCTTGCATCTTCACCGACGAACCGCAGGTCGCCATCAAGACTCAGTTGTCCAGCCCCAACGGGGAAGACGATGTCTTTCTTCCTTGGACAGCAGACCTGCCAGACACCTTCAGAAAGACGTACGGAGACGACGCAGACTTGGTGAGTAGCATTCCCGAGCTCTTCTGGGACCTACCTGGGGATACGCCGAGTGTCACGCGCTATCGTTTCCACGACCACGTCAGCGAGCGATTCGTCACCTCGTTCTTGGACCTCCTTGGAGGCTGGTGCAAAAAGAACAACATCTTGCTCAACGGCCACATGATGGAGGAGCCAACCCTACGACAGCAAACTACAGCCCATGGCGAGGCGATGCGCTGCTACCGCAACCAGTCTCTTCCAGGCATGGATCTGCTCAACGACTGGGTCGAGTACAATACCGCAAAACAGTGCACCTCTGTTGCCCGTCAGAAGGGCATTCGCGGAGCCATGAGTGAGATCTACGGATGCACGCATTGGTACTTCTCCTTTGAGGGACACAAAGGCTGCGGAGACTGGCACGCCGCACTAGGCATTACTTTCAGAGTACAGCATCTAAGCTGGCTCAGCATGGCCGGCGAGGCGAAGCGCGACTATCCCGCCTCGATCAACTACCAGAGCCCGTGGTACAAGGAGTATGGATACATCGAAAACCACTTCTCGAGGGTCGGAGTCGCACTGACTCGCGGCCACGCCGTAACCCGAGTTGCGGTCATCCACCCGATCGAAAGCTTTTGGCTGTGCTTCGGACCGAATAACAGCGGTGATGATGAGCTTGGGCGACGTGACCAGACCTTTGCCGAGTTGACGAACTGGCTTCTCCACGGCTTGGTGGACTTTGACTTTGTTGCCGAAAGTCTTCTACCAGACCAGATTGGAAACGAGATCTCGGCACCCCTCAAGGTTGGACACTGCACTTATGATGCCATCATCCTTCCCAACTTGAGGACAATACGTTCGACTACGCTTCGAGTTGTCAAGAGCTTCGCGGCTGCCGGAGGCAAGGTTATCATTGCAGGTGCCGGTCCAGTGTTGCTCGACGCCCAGCCTGCACCGCCTGAGCTCTTGGACATCCAGCCCTGTAACCATGTCGCATGGAACCAAGAAGACATCATTTCCGAGGTCTCAGAATATCGGGACTTGAAGGTTGAGCTGAAAGAGGGAGGAGCAACTCAAACTTTGCTGTATCAGATGCGACAAGATGAGGACGAAAGATTCGTCTTCATCTGCAACACCGATCGCAACAATCCGTATGATACGGTTGTTCATATCAAAGGCAAGTGGGACGTTGAGGTTCTCGACACCTTCACCGGAGAATGCCGTCGCCACAAAGCCCGGCGCGACCAGGGATGGACAGCATTTGAGCACAGATTCGAAGGCTGTGCAAGCCTACTTCTCAGACTGTACCCAGCCACAGCGGAAGAGCTGTCCTTTGGCGACGTTTACGGCACAGTTAGTATGACACCCGTGAAACAACAGTCTGTGGACCTTGTGCTGGACGAGGTTGTCTTGTCCGAGCCAAACGTCCTGCTCCTCGACTATGCAACGTATCGAATTGACGACAATGCCTGGGAAGACTCTGCCCGCCAGGAAATCCTCAGAATCGATAACGAGATTCGTGCACGCCTGCGACTTCCGGCCAAGGGCTCGGCTTGGAAACAACCCTGGACCGTGCCGCAGTCTGAAAGGGCCGCCAAGGTCTACGTTGATCTTCGCTTCGAGTTCGAGTCCAGCCTCATAATCAAGACGCCAACCTTCCTCGCCATGGAGAACCCAGAAAACGCCAGAATCACGATCAATGGCCACAAACTTGCTGTCGACAAAGAGACGTTGTTCTGGTGGGTTGACGAGGATATCAAGACGGTGCCTGTACCAAAGCGGGCCATTCGTAAGGGGAAGAACGTCATCGAGTTGAGCATGCCGTTTGGAGTCTTGACAAACTTGGAGAGAATCTACCTCTTGGGAAGTTTCAGCGTCGAGCTCGAGAATAATCTCCCCGTCATACGCGAACGCCGAGAGAGTCTCGGATGGGGCGACGTTGTTGCGCAGGGACATCCTTTTTACGCCGGCAATGTGACGTACAACTGCTCTTTCGACCTCAAGGCCAAAGCGAACGTCACGCTCTCTGTCCCCAACTTCTCCACGCCTGTTGTCAAAGTCCTCTGGGGACATGGCAAGAAGAAAAATGGGCATATTGCCCTTCAGCCGAGGAAGCTCGCGCTGGGTGAGTTGGGCGCAGGGAAGCACGAGGTCTCAATTACCGCTTTTGGGTACCGCTACAACTCGTTCGGTCACATTCATCTTTCGGATGGCATCTTTGGATGCTGGCCAGACCTTTGGCGCAGTAAGTTCTAGCCATCACCTCTGCTCCGCAACTCACTAATGGATCGTACATTAGCTGGAGATGGGGCTTGGAGCGAGGAATACAGATTGAGGCCTACCGGGGTCCTGGAGAAGCCGACGCTTGTGGTTGAGACTAAGAATGACGCAGAAGAATGGATCGTGGTTGCTGAGTAGGTGGAGAAAAGGCTGTGTTGTATGTACACATTGCGCTCCTAGGTCTTGGGTAGTTTATGAGTATCATTAAGGTATCTTGTTTTGCCATTAATCGCCTCAAATATCCTTCATTCTGAGCTTTTAGACTCTCCGATTGTATACTAGGAGTCAGTCGTAATAGTACTGAAACTACCGCACCGCTCATTCTAAACTCCACTCTGGCAAATCTGAAGGAAGATGGGCAGGGTGTCTTCGCTCCCAATGTTGACTCGGACGCCGTACGTGTCCGACGTGTCAGGCAAGGAATCCACAGACCAAAGAGTGCCAGAGCCGATCAGGTCGAGATCAGCTGCTGCGCAAACGTCAGTTGACCTAGTCCCTGTTCATTATGGATTCGAGGTACGTACACCAGGTCATGATCTTTCGGTTTGAGCAAGTTCAGCTTCTGTTATGTTGCTCTGGAAGGGAGGAGAAGAGGGAGATATGTGACTACCAACATTGGTGGGCGTGGTCGGCCATATCCCGACTCGGAGTCAACCCGAGGACAAAGCCTGACGTCTGGTGTGAGAAGACTCCAATATTTCTAAGCCAAGACCAATCTCTTGCATTCATTTGACATTGTTACATTCAGCAAGTTGAATTGACTGGCATCAGAGGTGATCAGTCTGAGTTGGCCATTACAACCCCCTTACGAGCTGTCGATGGCATGTCAGCAGTCCAGCGTTTGACTCGAAGTCTATGGTTCCCGTCACTTGCAAATGGAGATCATCTGCCCGCCTAAACACGTCGAAAAGCTTAACGGACGTCCGCCGGGGATGAGGACGGACGGCGGATGGCTCCGGCCGTCTGGGATGAACCGGTGCTGCTGATCTGTAACTTGGGATCAAATTGATGCCCATTGAACCCTCGTTTGGAACCGAGGATGTAGGGAAGGTTAGATGAGCTTTTGGAATGTCGCTTGGTTTCATATATTTGGGTCATGAAGCTGGGCACGGCTGAACGAACAGTTATAAATCCCTCCTCGCCTCCCTCTTGACAGCTCTCGTCAATCTGGCAGCATCATGTCATACACTCACCTTCCAACCAATCACTTCTGGATCCTCCTTGAAACACTCATTCCCTGCAAAACACTCAAAATGAAGTTCCTCATGGTCTCATTCCTCTCTCTGGCAGCCCTCGCCCTCGCTGCCCCGGCACCCGAGCCCGTCCCCCAGAGGGCCCCGACGTGCGGCAAGAACAGCGACTGCGCAACCTTTTGCAACGGCTGCTCCAACCCCCAATGTGGTTTGTCCGTCTTTGTGTGAGTTGCCTTTTAAGATGTGGTCGGGTCAAAGCTCGATGATGAAAACACGCTGACATTTGGCGACAGTGACTTCCGTTGCGAATGCGGCGGGTGCGGGCCTTTCTAAGCGATTCGTAGTGAAAGAACGGAGCCTACGATTTGACGTGATGAGTCATTGGAATGATAAAAAGAACGCAGGGTCTGGTCATTTTGTAAGATAGCAACGTGAAGTTGTCTTCCAGGTAGCGCTTTACCATACCTATGAGAAGAAGACGCCATTGGAACACCTTCTCCATCCTATACTCCAAAAGACATATTTTTCTTCTATGCATCACTGATGTCTTCTTTCCCTTGTTGTACTCCCTTCAAGTGAATACTTTTTATTATTTTCCTTTCATATTGGAGGGTTCCCATCCAGCTAGTTCGTTGTGTGGACCCCCGGTAATGCTCTCGGTACCGCTCAAACCCTGAGCAAATTTCATGGTGATATCTCCCAACCTTTGAAATCCCGTGAGGCTATCTTGGAAAGAGGAGAGATCTTCTTGGGGCCCTTTTACTACACTGTCCCAGCAACTCCCTCTCCTAAGTGTTGGTGGCGAGTAACGTCAGGCTTCATGACTCGATGATGATACAGACAATGATGGAGGCTCCTGACCCGCGGGTCCTGCATGGCTGACTTTCCCAGTCGCAATTAATCTTCCGTCTTGGCTTCATCTCAGGCCTTCCGAGATAGGTAATCTACACGCCGACGTAATGCGGATTTAGGTGACGACAGCTTGAAACCCCGTGTCTAGGAGTGGCAGACGTGGCCGTAAGAAATTTGGATTCTCTACGCAACGATGCTGGTTATCTTTCCTGTTGAATCGAAGTTCTGCACAGTTCAAGATTTTCATTTTGTTCACGTGATGACTTTTGACACGTTTACTAGCTGCAGAAGATTTTACACGGGACCATTCCTTGCAGAGTTACTTACACTCACCTCAGGTTGGATTTGGAGGTAAACATATAAACTACGGATACGATAGGTATACAAACGGTGTGAACTGGAAATATACAGGCCGTTGTCTCCAAACTGCATATACCTAACAGTTGCTTCATTATGCCCAGTCGAAGTATATATAGTAGAGGGGCGATGCGCCATGCTGTAAATGTGGCTTAGCTTACCACCTATTCAGTCCCTCTTTGATGATTTCAAGACTCTATTTATGTAGCTGCTGTAGTCTTTCCCTTGAGTTGCCGCATCCTTAGGTTCACATACGACAACGCCTGTCATGGTTGGAGAGCATGTCACAGGTTGTAAATAGCCCCGTGTAAACATGTATTTTGAACCAAGTCCCGCGAGTCAAAAACAGTACAGCTTCTTCAGGCCCATCTTCATAAGCGCTGCAGATTCTAACTTCACACGCCTTTGCATCTCAATGCCGCCCAGATGGAGTTTGTGTTGTAGCAGTAGGACACACTTTGCTACACAAAGCCTCAGACTTTAGTTCTACTAATAGTTCTCTATATTCCCTTTTGATACTTGCAAGCTTTATACTTACATTTAGTATAATGACAACTATGTAATATATACTAGAATATACTAAAGTTAGCTGTATAAGAGAAAGACTCACCTGATATTTGAAGTTTATAAATATTACCTGGATAATATTTTAACTATAGGCTTATAGGGTAATTGCTTGTAAACTTTAGCTATATATCAGTATTATAGGTATATTTTTTCAACTAAAAATATACTAGTAATACTAGTTATCTTTCCTAAAGCTATAAAAAAAGGGCAAGCTATAGTTTAATAGGTTTATCTTATATATTAGTTATATACTACTTATAATAACTTACTATTTACTTATAAAAAGAATTTTTAGTAGTTAATATTATAAATACTACTACAATAAGTTTAATATTTTAAAACTACTAATATATAGACTATTATATAGCTTATACTAGCTTCTAGGTTAAAACTTAGTCTAAACTGATAGCTATATTCCTAAGTTCTTTTTACTACATTTCCCTACAGAGACATATATAAGCTATAGTATAAAACGAGTTTGTTTTTCTATTATGGAGATTTCTTACTAGGTATCGTATAAGGCTACCCACTAGGCGGGGACTGAATATATAAAGGTACTATAAAGAGTCTTCAGCATATGGGGACTGTTAAACTTATGGCATTGTGATGCGGTCTTGCGACTTTTCTGCTGCCCCATTGTAGGGAAGGGCCATGAAGACCTACTATGTATATCGTCATGTCGTGCAGTAATATCATCTCAATGGCTAATGATGAATAGCGCTTCAGCATCTGTCATTCTCCTTAACCCACATCTAATAGTGTCGTGCCATATAAACTATGCGTGAGCTCATCATCGTTAAATCTTCACCTCTTCTGGAACCGATGAGCTGGGCCCATGACCAATAGTAACTGGCTTTTGCATCAACCCCAACTTCGACTGTGACACCTTGACAGCTCTTGGGACTGGTTGACAGCACAAGATACCTGGAAAGTAAGTTTCTCTCCATCAAGTGACACAACTCAGACTTACTTTTCGCCATATGTGACCGCGAGTGAGGAGCCACTAAACTCTATACCCACTTGCAGGAGTTTGCGTGGTCATCTCTCAAGGTCTTCGCTTGGGGCCTTTAAATTCGGCATCCTTCAACTTATCTTGATTGTAACATCCTCCTAGCCTTCATTTCTCCTCAGATTCAACCTGCAGACAACACAATCGACACGTACACCATGGCACGACTCTCAGATCTTCCCAACGAGACACTTTACAACATCTGTTTCTTTCTAGGGCGCTTCCCCCGCGAGCATTGCAGCTACGACATACACAACACCGACGTCACGTGTTCGTCTCTCTCCGAACACATCAAACGCAGACGTGCAGATGTCGTCAATTTCGTAACTGCCTGCGAACCATTCGCTGGATTGGATCCCGTGGAGCTTCACAGCGTGACAGTTGAAAACTCGGTTGTTTCCGATGACTCGTCGCCGTTGCAAGACCTCATTGAAAGACTGCAACATGACACTGTCACGAGAACCAAATGTCGGTCACTTTCGCTATACGTGGACGACAGCTACGCCTCATGGTTTAGATCGGCACCCTGTACCTCACTCGATGCTCTGGCAAACGTCGCTTCTTCTGTCGGCATCGATATATCCAGAATCCCCGATACGCTAGATGAGCAGTCCGAACTGGAGACGTCGGATGATGAAGATGAATCAGGGTATGAAGGGGTAATGACTCTGCATTCCTGGCTAGGCCTGCAAGCCCTCGTGCTTCTCCGCCTTCTCCCTGCTGTCGAGGACGTCACCCTCATGATGCCTCGCGAGACGTTTCGCAGTATACTCGACATCATCGCCAGCAACAAGTCAGATGACGCCCGCTTACCACCGTTTCGGCCGCAGACTCTCCAAGTATCATTCATCGACCCCGAGCCTGACGAGCTCGACCCCGAGCAACTCCCGCTCTACCCCGAGCCTGCCGTCGACATTACTTCTCTATTTGACACGACCTCCTGCTCGGAACTACTTGTCGACACGCGCATAACACTGTCAGGCCTACTCTCGCCAAATGTCACATCCCTGGTCCTAAAGGACGTGGTAGTATCGTTCGAGGCTCTTTTGGAGCCAATTCAGAATTGCCTCGCTCTAGAGAGCTTCGTCTACATCGGCGGGTGGTTCTTCGACCCCAACGACTTTTGGGATAAGGCAAAGCCTAGTACTATTGTCAAAGCTCTTGAAAAACACTCAAAGACTTTGCACACGCTTGTTATGTGCAAAACGAGCATCGACGACTGGTTTCAAAACGATTACCCAGTCATCTCCTTCGCCGCCTTCCGCGCCCTGCGCCATCTTTCTGTTTCCACCTATTTTCTGCAAACTTCAGACTGGGGGCCTTTTTCCGGCATGCTAGATAATCTCCCGACAGCCAACGGCACGCCCATCGAATATTTTGGGAAATTCGCCGACTGGTCAAGGGTTCTGTCCACACTGCCAGCTTCTCTGGAGCGTCTGGGTCTTGAGGGGAGGACGTACCGCCTGGTTCGCGATATGGAAGGTCTGGTGGACCGGATAAACAACGGCGCAAGTCCTGCTCTGCGGACCGTGGAGTTTAATCATTTACCAGGGTACGGCGATCCGCCGATCACGCTACACTTCCCAGATGAGTCGTCATCAAGACAGCTTTTACTCTTGGTACAAGAGCTGCGAAAGCTGGGAGAGATGCGAGAACTACAACGGCGTCGCTGGGCAGCCAGTATTGGACTAGGGCTACGGTAGCCTACCACAAAGGCGTAAGGTAACTTGCGATCTGGTAGTTTTTCCGCATTCCATAGCTTGACTAAATCGACAATCAAATCGGTTGCCTCGGGAGAATTATTCAGCGGCAAAGCTACGACAGCGCGTCATTTTCCCACAGTACACAGGAAAGGTATAGTTCTACCCAGTTGACGAGATGTAAGACTCTGGCCATGGTCTATTTGGGTTGGAGAAGCCGTCAGGGTTGGACTTGCTGTCGGGACTTCGAGGTAACGGAGTAACTGACTGGAAATATCGCTATCCTGAGCGATGTTATACGTTTCCAGATACTACGTCATTAAATTTGAAGTAGTATCTCATCCAGAAAGAGAACCGTAGTGTCAGCTGAGAATTAAATCTTATAAACTTCGTCATTAATAAAATACAACACATGTGACGTTGTTATGCAGGGTAATCGCTATGCCTCTTGGGCTAAGTTGCAGTCAAGCGTACTGGTGTATATCAAACCAAGTCTATCAAGCGTGTGGCTTAATACTGGTACAGAAGGGATTATGTTGGCATGGAAAGTCAAGCTTGGAGAAACCATGTCATGCACTGGCCGATCTTACAACACTTGTCAGCAACGTAGCTTTCATAGATGCCAAGATCAAAGATTTCGAGATGGAACGGTCACGAGCAACGCGAACGGAAAACGGTGATGGATAACGTTTCCTGGCCATGGGAGTATACACTTGACTGAGAGTGCAATTTCCGCTTCGAAGAGGGACTGGAGCACATATTTTCATCGTAGCAATCGTTCTGCTGGCGATACTCTGGAGCGTAATGGCACGGCCGACATCGTGACGGCGCGCATCAATATCGGGCATTCTCTGCTTCAAGCCGATGCTAAGAAGGGCTGCGGGTTCTTGTAGGAATGATTCACCGCCAAGAAAGCGGTGAGGTTGTTTGACACATCCTTCGATACGATCCAGTAGATTACCTGGAATCCATGATAAACCTCATGAAAAAACCCACTTTGGTGTCATCATCCGACAGTGCCTGTAGTCTTTGCCCAATGCCCACTTCATGTTCTTCTCAAGCCTCTCTCTATACTTCTGTAGGTACAGGTCAACAACTTCTAGCTCTAAGCCAGTATCGCATTCCATCACCACGCCCATAGACACTCCCGCCAAACTCAAAAGTAGATGCCTCATTCTCGTCCAACGCCGTCAAAAACTCTACCAGCTCTCTGTTCCCGCTGATGTCGGCACACACAAACGCCGTCTTGTACTTGCCTCGGTGTCGAAAGTCGGCCCTACAGCCCAGGGAAAGGAGACACTTCACCACTTCCAGGTGTCCTCCAAGGCAAGCCAGCTCCAAGGGAGTTTCCAACTGCCTCCCATAGGTGTCCAGTTTCGCACCTTGGCTGGCCAGGTATTGGACAGTCGGCAGATGCCCTTCGGCGGCAGCCCAGGCAAGAGGCGACCGATAAAAGATGAATTGCCCTCTCTCCAAGTCCACTTGCTTGCTGGTGGAAGCATCCAGAAACGCCGCTACACGGTTGGTGAGACCTCGTCTGGCTGCCTCCAGAATGTCTCGACAGTAACGGTTCACGGCAACCTCGATAATCATCGTGATCAAGGCCTCCATGTCGTTGGTTGGAGTTTCCTTCATGATAGTGCCGACCACATCGGGCGAGACGACGTTGTCCAAAAAGAAACGGACGCAGGCCCGGTTGCTGCCATGGCCAGCGGCCCAGATGACGCTGCCGTATTGACCTGCGGAAAGACCAGTATTGGCACCTCTTTGCAGAAGCAACTCGGCAGCGTCAGGCTTTCCACCAGCGGCGGCTGCGTGAAGAGCAGTCCCCATCTTGCCGCATACGTCGTTCACGCGCGCACCATGCTTCAGCAAGAGGTCGATGCATTCCAGGTGACCACCATACGCCGCACATTGCAAGGGTGTCGCCAGATCTGCAACTTCGTTGTGATAGTGCTCGAAGCAGTCAGTGACGGTGCCGCGGCCCTCCTTGCTAGATAGGATGGCCGCCAGTACATCTGGATCGCCAGCCATGGCCGCGACATGCAGCAAGCCACCGAACCGAAAGCTATGAAGACCGGCCTTGGCGCCATGTTTCATGAGCCAGCTCATCATCTTCGGATCTCGCGTTTCGCTCGCGCAAATATGGGCAGGGGTTGCTTCAGACCAGTCCCGGATGTTGATATTCCCACCACGTCCGAGGATGAGCTCCATGGATTCGTACGCTTCGTGTTGCACGCCCAGGTGGAATGCGGTTCGATTGCCCTTGCTGAAAGCATTAGGGTTGTACCCAGCGTCGAGTAAGCGGCCGACTACATGCCAAAGGTTCCATTGCGTGGCACGGAGGAGCGGCCGATCGATGGAGTGTCTATCAAGCAGCTTCTCCCTCGTCGCTGGTTTTCCGTCCATCAAGTGTATGTTCCAAGCGAGGCCTTCCACTGGAGACATTGGTCCAAAAATGCCCGTGATACGGTGCCAGTTGATATAGGCATCGTTGCCCTTGTGGAATAAGGCAAACACCAGCTCGTCCAAAGTGCCCCGATACACTTCAGCATTTGCTTCCTTGGCATGATAAGTCCAGTTGAGCGAAGCATAGAGCAAAAATGGGACCTCTTCCAAGACTTGGGGGCCGAAATTGTCGACGTCGTCGTGAATAAGAAGGCATGCGACCCCCTTCTCGGCCATGATCCTATGTCCCTCGCCAGATGAAACGGCAAAAGTGCCTGCTGGACCGTTCCGCAATTGCTCTGATACCAGGTAGTCTCTAACTGAAGCGTGTGCGAGCCTCATTTCCTGCTTCTTCTTGGACCGTGTCCCATTCGTCGATACGGTCACCAAGCTTGAGCAAAGTGAGAGTAACTGGTTCAGGTAGACCGAATTCTCTTTTCTGACAAGGGGGTATGTAGTAGATATGCTGACAATGTCTATGATTTCGTCGATCTTCAACGGACGACGAGAAAAGGCCAGTGCTGTCAAGACATCTCGTACTCTGCTTGCAGATTTCGTGTCCAAGTTGACGAGAATCCGTTCGTACGTCGAAGGCAAATCTTTCGGTAGGGAAGCTAGGGTCTCTTCGACCTGGGTCGAGTCGATACAGGTTTGGAGGGAATCCAGCTGACATTGTACCCATCGAAACCTGCGCGTATCAGAGCCATTTCAAGTACTTGAAGATACAACACCTACATTCCTCCGGCCATCTGGCCGAGCTTGTACTCCACCTTCATCCTGTCCTTCTCGCTCCATTCTTGCATGTCCTCAGAGTCTCGAATTCTGTGGCGGATGTACGTGACGATATCCTCTTGGACTTGGGCACCCTCCAGAGGTAGCTCGGTTCCCCAAGAGGAGATTGCTCTCTGAATATCATGCTCTCGCCGGCTCAGAACCGCGATATGCACATTGGACAAGGTCCTGAACGCCTTCAGCACTGTGAAGAGGGCCAGACGGTCCTGACATTCATCAAGGGCATCGACAACAACAAACACCGTCGGTAGCGTGGCCATAGCCGAGATAGTCGCACTGAGAAACTCTTCCAGAACAGGCTGCTGGGTTCCCGTCTTTGAGCATCTGTTTCTGAGGTCGGCAACAATATCAAAGGCTTCTGGGGACTTTGAAGCAAGCTGGGCCAAGCAAGTCCGCAGAAGGGACTCGGTTTGCTGCTGTGACTCCCTGGAAAAGTCAAAATACGAGTAGAGGACGGCGGATGCCGAGTGTTGTGCCTCGTTGAGTAGGGACGCCACAATCGTCGAGCTCATGATGGTCTTTCCGGCGCCTGGCATGCCCGAGAGCCACATGAAGCCTGGGTTCGTCTTCCAAGCTTTGAAATCTGACGTTTCGAGAAGCCATTCCCCGGTCCCAGGTTGGCGCTTTTGGAGAGCATTCCTCAGATTTTTCCAAACATCAGGCGGATCTAGCCATTTGATAACAGCTCTGCTGGACTCGGACTGGATATGGTTCCTCACCAGAGACTCATGTTTCTCCAGCATGCGGCGGATGTCCAAAATTGTGGCCCTGCTCAAGTCAGCATCCGAAACTAACCGTGGCCTCGAGGGCCAGGGGTTGCGCATACATCGACTGCGTCTGGATGGCAAAGCCCAGCTGCTCCTTGGTTGCCGCAATCCTGACCAACACGCGGTCGATTTTTCCTTTGCGAATCGGCCAGGAAAGACTTGATCCTGTAGATGCTTGGAGCAGATGCAGGATTTCCTGAATGTCGTTCCCACAGACCGTGAAAACATTGTCGGCGCCTTTTAGGAGACTGTCCAATGCTTGAATATGTCTGTTGCTGTCTTTTCCACGTCCAGCTTCGTTGGCATCCAAAACAGCATCTAACAGTTGCTCCAGAGTGCGGACAAGATCGCGCATCTCGCGCAGCAGTCGTTTGTGAGTTTCTTTGGCATCTCGAATATCCTTGTAGGCTCCATAGACGCAAGAACTTGTTTTGAGTGCGAGCTCAATCAGCTGCACAATGGCTGCCGCTGCACCCACGGCCTCCATAGCTCAAGGTTGTGGGGAGACGTGATGCGACATTGCTCGAGTTTGACGGCTACGGCGGTTATTTAGACCCCGACGAGCCACGGACAAGTCGGAGGCAACCTGTTCGTCGACGCGGAAGTCGAGGTGGCAAGCGTGCATACAAAAGGATCTGGGGCTGCAGGCGGTACAGGGGTCAGCAACTGCGCCGCTGTATCGATGCCGTTGGGAGATTTCCGACCCCAAATAGGATACCAACTAATGCATTCCCTCGGTGCAACTCCAAAATCAACGATCGACCCTTCCACGGGCAATGCTCACAAGTGCTTCAGGTAGTTTGCGTGGGTGCCCTGGCTGCGACGACCTCTAGCCGTAGCAGTGGCTTCGCTCAACTGATGTCCGAGGTTGACATTGCTTGGAAAGATTCTATAGCTTCAGCGTGGTCGAAAATTGGAAGCATATCTGAGCACGAACATTGCTGAGAAACCCTCGTCGGCTGGGTCGGGTGGCTGGGTAGGGTGAAGCACTGAAAAGAAACATCGTTGTGTGCCATCTTGATCTTGTCCTAGGTGAGGTCATGGGAGAAACGATGGCATTTTGTTCTGGACCAAAACCATGATAGTTCTTAAAGAACGAGTAAAAGTTGATTCAAATAACGAAACAAATCCGGGATTTGCTCTCTATCCTCTGTTGTTCCGTTCGTGTCTTCGCTGTGCAGCGAACCGCGGGGAAGAAACGGCCGCCCAAAAGGTCACGTGCATAACTCCTTCTCACAGCCAACCAATGAAGCCCACCAAAACAACAGAGCGTTCTTACATAAGCTCACGTCACATCGCGTCGCGTTGTTCACTGCACAAGCTACTCCGTACTCCGTACCGAGTTACCCTATCAAGTACAGCGCAATACAGGACAGCCACAGAACGAGGAGGCGCGATACAGCACAAGTAATGCGGGCCAAAGCTCCTCCTTCCTCCCACAGGTTCGATCGGAGCACTCCCCCCCAACCCAAACCCAAGCTGACGTGACGTCTCGTTTTGGTGAAATCCACGTCCACGTCTTCACACATCCAATTACCCTGCGCTTCATCTTCTTTCTTTCTACTCCTCCCGAGTCCGCCCATCCTCTTTTCGCATCGCGTCGCGAATACTCACTCTACCCAATTGACTATCTGCGCATTTCCTTTTTCTCCCTTAAGCGCGACGGATATATTCTCTCTAGCTTTTTGCGCGTCGCGAAATCTCGACTTGCTTGGCGCAAGCCACCCCATCGCATCCCACGACATCCGAGCGGTTGCAAACGCTATCAAGCCATCAATCGTTCGCCCAACGTCTGTATCTGGACCTTGGCTTCATCATGGCGAACTTGAACGAGTCTGCGGGAAGCGGTCTCCCATTGGGAAACAAGAACCAGGCTACTCTGAAGAACCCGGCCTTTAGCAGCTTCTTTTCCTCACCTGCAAAACCCTCCGGTTCGCAGTCGCCGCACCAGAACAAGCGCGTCAAGAACGTCGCCACCACTGCCGGAGGAAGCTCCCAATCTGAAGCTTCGCGCTCGCATTCGCCTCCTACGCGTTTCCCCTCGCAATTTCCATTTGGCTCTCCCGCGCGCAACATGCTCCCTGACTCGGCTGCCAACACCACAGAGACGGCAGGTCGCAGCACCCTCGCAGATTCCATCGCAGCTGCTACTCCCGCGCCCTTTGACAATATCCCGAGCTCTCCCAAGATGAACGCCCCAACTGCCAACATGGGTCCGGCTCCCGATGCCGAAATAACGCTTTCGACTCCCGAGCCGCCCGTCTTTCGCCCAGGCGTCGTATCTTCCGTTCGGAAGACTCTTACCGATGTTGTTAGCAACTTTGCCGGAGGTGCGTCGCGCAACGGCGCCACGACCATTTCTTCGGTCGAGCAGATAATCGTCAGCCGCAAGCGCAGCAGGGAGCCTGAGAAGCCAACCCTCGCAGAGAAGGAAGAGAAGGCGGATAAGGAGGACAGAAACACTGAAGAGGCCGCAGACGAGATTGAAGCTGCCAGTGGCTCCGATGATGCCGACGACACGGCCCTTGAGCTTGGCAACCAGTTTGAAGCCGAAATTGTAGCGGAGCGTGCCAAGAGTCCCGTCAAGGCCGATGCTCCTGTCGAAATTGCTGCGACTGCTGCGACGCATGATCTTCTTACTTCCGTCAAGGCTGCTGACTCTGTCAAAACTGTCGACTCTGTCAAGACTAACGCTCCTACTAAGCCTGACGACTCTGTCAAGGCTGATGCTCCTGCTAAGGCTGATGACTCTGTCAAGGCTGATGCTCCTGCTAAGGCTGATGACTCTGTCAAGGCTGATGCTCCTGCTAAGGCCGATGCTCCTATCGGGGCTGATGATTCTGTCGACGCTGATGCTTCCACCAAGACTGGTTCTCCTGCTAAGTCTGCTAAGGCCGATGCCTCTACCAGAACGGGTGCCTCTACGAAATTTGGCGCTCCTATCAAGGGTGGCGCTCCTACCAGAATTGGAGCCCCTTCTAAAATTGGGGCCCCTTCCAGAATCGGAGCTCCTTCCAGAACTGGAGCCACTTCCAGAACTGGAGCTCCTGTCAAAACTGGAGCTGCTGTCAAGGCTGGAACTCCTGTCAAGGCTGGAGCTCCTGTCAAGGCTGGAGCTCCTGTCAAGGCTGGAGCTGCTGTCAAGGCTGGAGCTGCTGTCAAGACTGGAGCTGCTGTCAAGACTGGAGCTGGTATCAAGGCTGGAGCTGGTATCAAGGCTGGGGCTGCTGGCAAGACCAACACGCCTACTAAGCCCAGAACATCTGCCAGGGCTAAAACTCCTGCCAAGGCCAACACTGCCGTCAAGCCTAATGGACCAAGCAAGGATAATGCCAAGGGTGAGAACTTTGCTGATGATGACGAATGCAAACAGTAACTGACTTGAAGTTATACAGTCCCTGCAGCTACCTCAGCTTATGATGAAAGCCACATCGACAACCCCTCTGGCGCCTCTGCTAAGCCTGTTGATAAGCCTATTGCTAAGCCTACTGCTGAGGAGTCTCCAGAGAATGCCGACAGCATTGAAGCTGCTCAGACAACCAGACCTGAGGCTGAGGCTGAGGCTGAAACTGCAGCTGAAGCTGAGGCTGCGACTGCAGCTGAAATTGAGACTGGAGATGAGGATGTGGACATGGCAGATGACACTCAGAATGGTCTCTATGTTATTGACAAGATCATCAAGCACCGCCGCGATCCCAAGGATAAAACGCTTTTCCAGATGCTTGTCCAATGGAAGCATGATGAGCCCTCTTGGGAGCCCGAGTCAAACATCCAAGAAGATGCGGACGAGATTCTCTTTGCATACTGGGATAGTGTCAAGGGTGGCCGCTTGAGTGCAATGGCTGACAAGAGTCTCTGGCATGTTCTGGGCGTCAACAAGCACAAGCAGAACCCCAATGGCACGGTCCAGCTGCAGGTGGTTTGGGTGGGAGCCCGGGAAACCTCCTGGGAGCCCGAAAAGCAGGTAGAGAAGTATGCTACCGAAATTGTCAAGGACTACTGGACCGATAAAGGTGGAAGAGAGAAGCACATCAAGGCCATTGCCGTGCCTTCCAAGACTGGCCGTGGTCGCCCTCGCAAGTCTTTGCCTGTTGAGGATGCAGTCGAGGCACCAAAGGCTCTCAAGGCTAGCAAGCCTGCGAAGAGAGCCCGGGAGATAGCTGAGGCAGAGACTGTTGAGGCAGAGACTGTTGAGGCAGAGGCTGCTGAGCCCCCTGCTAAGAGGGCCAGAGGAGGTCGCAGAAAGCTTACATCAGGGGCCCCAGACGTGCTGGAGGAAATTGAGACCACGGCACCAGCTACCACTGTGAAGCAGGCAAAGAGGAGCGCTGCAGTCAAGGCAATGCCTGAGATTGAGGCAGAGGCTGAGGCAGAGGCAGAGGCAGAGGCAGAGACAGAGGCCCCCAAGAAGCGTGGTCGGGGTCGCCCGCGCAAGAACCCTTGAACAACTGTAGTTGGTCCAGGTGGTAGCTGGTCATAGTGGAACAGAATTGGCATCTATGGGGGGACAACTTTGCAATATGGGGAGATTGGGATGTGGTCCCCGGAGGAGGGCCTCTTTCAGCTTGGTTTCAGACAATGAATTGGTAGGAGGAAGAAGAAGCATGGAGAGCAGAGCAAGCCTGGGGGGTCCTCTACGTGTTTATTATCTCCTTGGTCTTTGGTCGTTCTTAGAGTCTTGAGAAAAATAGGATTGGCAGGCTTCAGTAGCGATTTGCGTTTGTTGGCTGTGAGTGACTGCTTGTTGTGACTAGCTGTGAATACCAGGTGACCCGGCCTTGTAAGGTGTGTATGAGGTTTAGTAACTGATTATGTGTGCAGACTTGGGCAGTGATTTCTCGGATCAACCAGAGGAATCTTTATCATGCCCCCAGCAGCAAAACATGCTGGAAGCAAACCACATGACTAATATCAGAATCCAGTGCCATGTTGCAACTTCTGTAATGTTTACCAAGCCTGTTTAATTACACTGTCTTCCAAGAGACATAATTACATAGAGCACGTACAAGCTTCAATTTCAACCTCTACTCATATTGCAAATGTGAAACTGATTTCTCTGAAACAGAAACATCATTTTTGTACCACACAGAAAAATTCCGAGAGATTAAAATGATGGGGCTGGCCACCATGAGCCAAATGAATTTTATAACCAATTCCTGCTGCAACTAATTAAAGTAACAGCTCGAGTCAGATGTTTATCCCGCCACGATATCCTGCAGCCCTACACGACTGATTCGACGCATAACGGCGAACGTGGCGCGCATGCTTACGCCCATGATGGCCGACCTGCTGACGCGGGGAGGCGAGAGCATGAGGTGACATCACTGGATGATTGGATGACGTTACAACACGGACAAACCCATGGGGGCGATTTTGCGGGAGTGATTTCATCTGCCAACAATGTTGGGGTTTGCATGGTGAGCACGAGAAACACGGCCAGAGTTTGATGTGTACTGGTAATCATCGAGTTTCTTAACGCCATATTTTCCCCCTTTCCTGCCGAAATCGCAGGAATCTCCAGGCCTGAAAACTCGTATGGCCAAAACAAAGCGGTATCATGGAGAACGTGAACCCATCCATGCCAAAAACACCGTAAATCCGTAGAATTCCCCCAAGCCGTAGCATATCCCGTACAAATACACGCGCCCTTCATTCAAAAAATCAAAAAAAAAAAAAGTCGTCACGAAAGCCGTCTTCACCGCGCGTAGTCCTGGGGGTTGTACTGGTAGGCCTGATACCCCGGGTACGCCTGCGGGCCCTTGACGCGGTGCGGCGGCGGCGGCGGGTGCGCGTCGGGGTGATGATGCGCGGGGACCTTGACGTCGTCGTCGTATCTCGTGGCGCCGGCGTTGCCGCGGTGCTCCTCCGAGGTCTCGGCGTGGGTGGGCAGTTCGGACGAGAAGCCCTTGTGGTCGAGGGCGGGGCTGGCGTAGCCGCTGCTGGCCTCGGAGCTCATGCTCGTCGGGCGCGAGCTCTGCTGCGAGGGGCTGCGCTGGCCCTGCGACCAGCGCCAGGTGTTTGGGTCTGGCGAGAGCTGGCTCTGTTGCGACATGGAGTGTCTGTCGTACTGCTGCTGCTGCTGCTGCTGTTGCTGGGTGTGGTCTGAAGGATGGAATCCTGGGGAGGGTTGGAGGGTCTTGTTTTCTTGCGGGTGGTAAAAGTTTCCGGGGAGCTCGGCGATGAAGGAGGTGTGGCCTGGTGCCGAGTTTTGATGCTGGTGTTGGGGGCTGGAGGGGAGTTCCATGGGCTGCGGGGAGTAGCTGCCTTTGTCTTGCGATGCGGGACGCATGCTCTGCATCGACTGCGGACGCGGAACTTGATAGCGGGTGGCGGAGGGAGAGAGCGATTCCGGGCGCGGGCTGGTGGGTTTGGCGTGGTTGAAAGTCGGCGAGCGGAGGCCGCCGGTGGTGGAGCGGTCGGCCGGGTTGAAGGTCTTGAGCTTGCCGTCCTCGATCATGGCCTGGAGGACGCCGGCGTCGAGCAGTTCGGCCTTTTTGATGATGCGCGACACCATCTCCTTGCTCGCGGCCTTGAGCTGGGCCTTGACGAAGCTCATCATGGTGAGGTTGCAGCGGATCTCAATGTCCTCGCGGAGATAGAGGCCGTCGGCCGGCACGCCGAGGCCGCCCATGCCGATTTCGGGCTGATGAGGAGGCTCGATGCCGGGCTGGTTGCCGTCGATGCGGTACTTGTTGCGCAGGTCAATGTTCATCGGGGCGTAGGTGTGCGTCTGCAGGCCCCAGGGCATGTCGTGGAAGCAGCCGTTGAAGGAGATCTTGCCGGAGCCCATCTTGCCGATGCCCGGGATGAACTGGACGCGCTCGGTGATTTCGTACCATGTCGAGTAGTACTCGTCGGCAGCGGCGTCGCGCGGGGCGGGGATGGGCTTGTGTTCGAGGACGAGGGGGTTGAGAGTGATGACCTCGGAGTGGGAGTGGAGGATGTCGATGGCGAGCTGGCGTGGGATGAAGCCCGGAATGGGCGTGATGGTCGTGTAGACGTCTTTTTTGCGCAGCATTACGTCGACGGCCGAGTGCAAGTATTAAGATTGTTGTGCGTAGATGGCGTCGGCTGAGTGAGGCGACGACGATGCTGGGGTCGTGAAGCGTCAATGGTGTGTGTTGTTTGCGCCTGTGGGTGAATGTCGAGGAAGAAATGTGGGATTGGGATCGCAAGGATTGACAAGAAGTAAAGAGGATGACGGGGTCTAGCGTATTCTCTAGGATTTGCACCGAGACTAGGACTACTGCTGACGGAGGCGCGGCGCGAGAGTGAGAGAGAGAGGAAGAGAGAGATGATCAGTCGGCTACCTTGATCTTGGACTAAGCCAAGCCAGGCCAGCAAACAGGCACAGCAAAGCAGAAGCAGACGCAGATGCAGAGCAAAGGCACTTTGGGGAGACCACACAGCCCCCCCTCGTCCGAGATCCCTCCTTGCTCTGGATAGAACTTTGGTTTTGGCTTCGAAGCTTTTGCCCTGGGACCCTTGGGGCTGGATATTTCACACTACAACTACACGAAGGGGAGGGAGAAGAAAGCATGGACATGTGCTTAGGTGGAAATAGGATTAGACGGGCTGAGAAGATGAGATGGGACTAGATGGACCGAGAGGGATGGCTATGGCATGGCACACGGCATCAACATCAGGCCTCGCACCCTGCTAGTAAAAGGATGCGCAGACTCCCGCAGACTCGCAGCCTAGAGGGCGAGCGGCACGATGCGAAAGGGAGGAGAACACCGCGATGGAAACAAACTACTTTCTGTTCAGAGCAGCAAAGCCAAATGGTGATACAGTATCCGTCCGGAGGAGTAGACTCATGGAAGAAGGCGAAAAAGTGCAAGTGGCAGGGTCCGGAGCTTGGGCTGGTTGTCTCACGTCATCTGTGCTCCACCCCAGCCTTGATAGGGTACGTGCCGTTCGCTTCGATAAGGTACCGGCAAATGTGATCCAGCTCCGGCAGGTGCCTATCAAGCCTCATTACATTTGCGTTTCGACCTTTTGCTTTCCACACTGGGTAGCCAAAACTGTCCGGGTCAAGATCTTCTTCCTCAGAAACACAAAAACGTCCCTGAAGCGAAACCATTACTGCTGAGGGGAGGATGGTGAAAGGCCAAATGTGACTTCGTCAGTGGCTCGGGCACCTGCTTCTGGGCGCATTTACGAGCATCCGTTGGCGTTGGTGCTGCCTATCTCTCGGCTATTTTTCGCTACCCAAGCGGAGCTAAACCGTCCAAGGAGCTGGGTCTTCCCCTTGACCAATCGTGCAAATGGAAGAGGCTGATGTCCGGGCCGTGGGTTACCCGAGGCAGGAGGAGCTTTGACCACGACCACAGCCTCGAACGATGAATAATGCCCTGATTAACGCCCCGATAAAAAAGTACGGATACTACTCGCCTTATTCACTTTCGCGCAAGGATCGCCTTTCCTCCAATTGGCCTTACGTTTCCACTGCCTTTTGTCATCATTCCTGCCAGTTCCCCAGGCGCAGTGCTGTGCCATCCTCTCACTTCAACATGCTTCTCACCGCGACAAACAAGCAGGTAGCCGGGGTTTCCCGAGTCACACAAGAGGCCGCCACTTGACTTGTATTGCGACCGACAATTCGTTCCGTCATCGGCAGCTTCGCATCCCAGCGTACCTGATCTCCCGCCGGCTTCTATTCACTCAGGAGGCCCGTCGTGTGCCAGCTCGGCGTCTGAGAGACGGCGGTCAAGTCCGGATACAACCACGATCTGCGGAACATCACTGCCGCCCTGTCCGCCATCCAAGCCATCGGCACCGGACCACGAGCGCCAGGTTCCACCATCGCGGTACCATCGAGCGCCTCTGGCTTGGCACCGTTGAACCTTTCCGGATGGCGTTTGTGCCGCGACGCCCACTCGACAATGGCTTGTTGGGGGCCTTGGCCGTTTGACTGCGGCTTGATTACCGGGAGTGGTCCTCTTCTGTCGTCTACCGACATCAGGACATCAGCAACTTCAATAAATGACGAACGGGCACTTTAGCTATGTGATGCTCACACAACGACCTTTGACGCTTGCCGTCGCCCAGCGCACGAAGGAGTCAATCCGACGGTTCGGCAGCAATGGTCTACAAGAGACAGTCATTCCGCTGCCATCTCCCATTGCCTGGTCGCTGACTGTTGGAGGCACCTGAATCATCGGCGTCAATTTCCGATCCAGCGGCCGAGACCTACAAAGCCACACAAACAGCATCTGCGACTGGCGTTTCTTGACGTCGATGCTTATCAAGATGAGACAACAGACAAATGCCCATGCTTGATGCGAAGTTGACGCGTACCGCCAGTCTACATCTCAACGTTGCATCCCAGGGGATCACTTGTGAAGCACGCTGTCCATTCCTTGCGCCGCTGCCATTGACTGCTGCATGCGCTGTTCTGCGTAGGCTAGATGTCCATTGTCATTCGCAGGCCTCTACACCCTGACCGTCGCAAGCTATCAGATCATCTTGCAGATGATGCCCTCGCTTCTCTCCAACGCACCACTTCGCTGCCGCTACCGCCACGACGCAAAGCCAGCGCGTTCCGATCGCTCAATTCCCCGTGGACCTGTCTCACAGATCGCATGATACCCATATGACAGAAACGACGGAGCCTTCCGGTAGACTACTTGACTTCAGGATGACCGTCATGAAGATGGTTATCTCGCCGATTCTGAGGGCTCATGATATTCTGACTATCATATTGTGCTTCACGCAATGCGCTTACCTCCATCTCGATCAACCAGGCACCATAGTCGTGCCGGCGTCTGAGGGCCGAGCAAAGTCTGCGCCTTCAGGCTGTACCGGCTATCTGGCTGCCGAATCGTAACCGTCCCAAAGACGCGAGGTTGGGATGAAGGTTGAAACGCATGTGTGTCCCGGATTGATGCCCACCAAGCCACGAGAACTAAGCCGACGGCCATGTTCAGCCTCACTGTTGAGCAGAGCGGCGCCATCCCGCTCCGACTTGCTGCCGAACGTCTCGATGAAGCATGGATTCATGTCGCATTACACATGTTCGTGAGTTGGGTTAATGATGCTCGGGAGTCCGTTGTCAGATTATCCTCTTTAGTAGCAGCTGTTGCGTAAAGGTTCTGGCCTGACGTCTATCCCATTATGAGCACAGCTGACGACGAGGAACTGGCAGCTGGATATCACCAGCACTAGGACGACTGGCAGGTTATTGTTCCAAATACAGTCACGCCAAGGTAGCGTTCAACAAGATCCGAACGTGCTATACGTACAACGACGCCAAGTCCAGAGTCAGCCAGCTGCATCATGGCTACCATCAGCTTCGGACTGGCAGGCCGACAATATATGCCGATCCCAGTTGCCGAAGTTGTACTGCTCTACTTGCCTTGGCACACCTTCACGTCGCAATCATCACCGCTTGATTGGCCCCGTCCCCTCAGCTTCCGCCGGGGTGTCTTGCTGGACACGTGGAGACTGGCCGGGGCCAGCTGGGCAGCTCCTATTCCCCAGGATTGCGGGGACGCGGAGAATCCGGGGAATGGCCGGAGGGCGGAGTCATTGAAGACAATTTCCCATGGCTTACGGGACTACTGGATCGTATTACACAGTTTCGAGCAGGCTTCCTGAGAATGGAGGCGTTCCTGATTCATGTCAAGACTCTCAACTCGGATGTTGGAATGGTGATCTCCCGACTTGCGACACCATCGACCCGGCATCGTGACGATACCACCTTGCCCACAATTGGAGGAGAAGGCAGCAACTCTATCCCGGAAATCGACACAACCACTACCACTTTCTTCAAGGTGCGTCGACGACGCTACCCCGCATGAGATTCAGCATGCATGGGTCTCCACGTCTCCCAAATTGGAGAGTTCGCGGAAACGGAAACGCCAGACCTGCAGAGAGGCCCCGGTTGCTGTGGATATGTTCTTGTGACCAGAGACGAGGGTTCGGCAGTTTGCAAGGATTCTGACTTGTGTGCACTGGGATGTGTTTGAGAGACGCGGGCCTTAAATACAGCAACGTCGTCGTCCGGTTTGAATGGTGGTTCGTCCCATCCTACGTCCGGTCAAACTGTCAACCACAACATTGAGTGGCAGGGCTTGGTCGAGCGTCGAGCTTACGATATTGTCTTGCTTCTGGTTCGCGGCTTCGTCTACTCAACTCTTTCTGCTCTATTCCCTCGTCAACTCTTTCTGCTCTATTCCCTCGCTCATTGCTGCGTCCTTCCACGCTGAACGTCTCCAGCTCTCGACGCGAAAGACGAGAACACCTGGCCGACTTACGATTCTTCCACGTCTCTTACGGTGCCACGTCGACGATGGCGACAGCCGAGAAAGATCTGCCGCACGGCACGCACATAGAAGGCACCTCCGACGAAGTCATCAGCAAGGCGCCAATCCACGACGGAACGATTTCCAATGCCGCTGGAAAGGGTCAGGTAGCAACTGACAAGTACGTCTCCCTGATACGCATCCAGCTCTGTTCTGAGGCTGATCATGAGCCGCGATGGCTAGATACGGAAACCCCCTGATCAAATTCGATCCTGTCGCCGTACGCAAACTGCGATGGAAGCTTGATCTCTATACTGTCCCCACAGTAGCCGTTCTGTACCTGTTTTGCTTCATTGATCGCGCCAACATCGGTAAGCCTGGCCACCATGTCACGCTTCAAGTTAGTCTCTTACTGATGCACTATCCTGCAGGCAATGCAAGAATCGCAGGCCTCGAAAATGACCTGAATCTGAAGGGCTACGACTACAACATCATCCTTTCTGTGTTCTACATCTCATATATTCTCTTCGAAATCCCCGCTACCGTGGCCTGCAAGTGGATCGGACCGGGCTGGTTCCTCCCAGCGACGTCTCTCGCCTTTGGCATCGTCTCCATCGCCACGGCCTTTTGCCAAACACGCGCCGCCATCTGCGGCGTTCGTTTCCTTCTAGGTGGGTACTCATACGGAGATCTGGCTACATTTTGACAGCTGACAACCAAGCCAGGCATCTTCGAAGCCGGCATGCTTCCTGGGATCGCGTACTACCTGTCTCGCTGGTACCAGCGCGCCGAACTCACCTTTCGCCTGTCGCTATACATGGTCATGGCCCCTCTCGCCGGTGCTTTCGGAGGGTTGCTGGCCTCGGCCATCCTCACTCTCGACCACTTTGGCGGCCTCCACCGTTGGCGCATGATCTTCGCCATTGAGGGTATCGTCACCACCGCGCTCGCTCTCATCTCCTTCGTCACGTTGACAGACCGGCCCGAAACGGCGCGGTGGCTGACGCAGGAGGAGAAGGACCTGTGTATCGCGCGCGTCAAGTCGGAGCGTGTGGGCGCCACGGAGGTTATCGACGGCATCGACAAGAAGAAACTCGTCCGGGGCATGACAAACCCCGTCACTCTGGAAATCGCCGTCATCTTCTTATTCAACAACATCACGGTGCAAGGACTGGCCTTCTTTCTGCCCACCATCGTCAGCAGCATTTACCCGACGTTCTCTACGGTGCAGAAGCAGCTGTACTCGGTGCCGCCGTACGCGCTTGGTGCCGTGTTTACGCTGGCGTACCCCGGGTTGAGCTGGTACCTCGACAGGCGGCAGTTTCTGATAGCAATGAGCGCGCCGCTGGTCATGACAGGATACGTCATGTTCCTTGCGAGTAAAGTCGCGAGGGTTCGGTACGGCGCGACCTTCCTGATTGCGAGCAGTACCATGGTGGCTGGACCAATGTCGAACGCGGCGATTAGCGCGAACATCGTCTCGGATACGGCTCGCAGCAGCGCCATCGGATTGAACGTGAGTTGGCCACGTACACTGTGAGGCGATGAGCGGGGATGCTAACAAGACGCAGGTCATGTTTGGGAACGTCGGAGGTTTGATTTCGACGTGGAGTTACCTCACGTGGGACGCGCCGGACTACCACATTGGCAACGGGTTGAACCTGGCCTGCGCCAGTATGATTCTCATCGTTGGACTGGCGGCGTGGTTCTGGATGAAGTGGGACAACAAGCGTCGCGAAGACCGGAGTATTGAGGAGGAGTTGGCGGGCATGTCGGCACAGGAGATTCAGGCGCTTGATTGGAAGCATCCTGCTTTCCGGTGGAGAACTTGATCGGCCCCACGACACGTGTGTGGTTCCATGAGATGGATGGAAGAGCGTGTTTTGGGATGGCGGTTTGACAGCTAAGAGTAGGCATGATACCCTCATAGCGAGTGGATTTAGGTAGAGCGCATGGTAAAATGCTTTTGCGGCAAGTGGTTCAGGACTTCAGGTTACAAAATGCCGTCTGCGTCTCCGATGGTACACTTTCAACAGCACGGTCAACGCGACCCGGCGGGTTGTCTTGGTCATCGTGGTCCTCCACACACCGTACGTACCTATGTCGATGCCCTATGTTGATGACGGCAAAGTCACGTATTGTTTCGAAGCTGTCCCGTCCTATAGCTGTCACGGTGGTCGTCACATGGGACTGTGGATCTGGGGTGTAATTGGCATGATCTATCTGCCTGATGAGCTAGTGGCCATAGTGGCCTCATGAAGATGTGGTGTGGTCACATGACCCAAGGTGGTGGCGTGGTGCAGCCACCCGTGGCTGTTGCCACAATAGCAGAATACGTAGATGAGGACGACGGCACTGGACGATGAAGGATGCGTTAAGTACTGCTCCTAATGGTGGTCGCTTCAGAATACGATCGTGGGCTCTTCGGAGATAGGCGATAGACGATACGTGGCGACGTGGCGACGTGGCGAGCCCATCAAGGTCGTCTATCAGGGTTCTCAGGCAACGTCTTGCACCCATTCACGTCATGAGCTCGGTTTGGTCTACATTGTGCAATTTAAACAGTCTATTTTAACAGCCGACTAATTAATTGAATCATACGGATAGACCTCTTTGGTTCCGTATGTCCACATACACTACCGGAATGGCTCCTGCATGCGCTAAAGCATGTTTATGCATGACTACGATATGCCCCTACCAGCACTACCTGCTTACGTGGATACGGTACGGGGCCCGTCCCGAAGCGCGTTAGCCCTTTTCAGACGGGCCCCTATTCCCGTCCGGTCGCACGCCCCGTGTCGCCTCCGTCAATTTGCAGGTTTTGGTCTTGCCGAACATTATATACGAGTCAAAGAACGCGGCAGCCGGGCCAAGTGTTACGCCTACCTCTCACACTTGAGGCTCTCCCCGAGACCAGCGGGATACTGTGCTTGAAGCGCCGCTCCACACTTTGGCGCGCGCAAGTCAACAGGCCACGATCTCGCGTTCTCACCACCACACCAGCACACAAACACGCACACACATACGCCGTCAACATGGCGGCAGGCAACACCCGCGTGAGGTTCCTGGCAATAGCCATGGTCTTTCACCTGGTGTACATCTACTCCATCTTCGACATTTACTTTGTGAGCCCCATCGTCACGGGGATGCCGCTCGTTCCGGTAGAGCGCCCTCCAGGCACGAGAGCTCCCGCCGACCGTCTTGTTCTCTTTGTTGGTATGACCCCCGCGTGGCCGCCTCGCAATGTTCCGGAGCTTGCTGATCTGACACTTTCACACAGGCGACGGGTTGCGCGCCGACAAGGCCTTCCAAGCCTTCCCGGAGCCCTACCCCAAGGCTGAGGACGACCTGTCGCCACGCCATCTCGCGCCCTTTTTGCGCTCGCGGGTGCTCGACCACGGCACCTTTGGCGTGTCGTGGACGCGGGTGCCCACCGAGTCGAGGCCCGGCCACGTCGCCCTCATCGCCGGCCTGTACGAGGACGTGTCGGCCGTCGCCACGGGCTGGAAGATGAACCCCGTCAACTTTGACAGCGTCTTCAACCGCAGCAGGCACACGTGGAGCTGGGGCAGCCCGGACATCCTCCCCATGTTCGACCACGGCGCGACGCCCGGCCGCATCGACGCTTACTGCTACGCTGCCGACTTTGAGGACTTTACGCAGGATTCTACCAAGCTCGACTTGTGGGTTTTTGACCACGTCAAGGACCTGTTTGCGGAGGCGGCGACGAACAAGACTCTGGACGAGGCCTTGAGACAGGACAAGGTGGTCTTCTTCCTGCACTTGCTGGGCATCGACACCGCCGGACATTTCCACCGTCCGTATTCAAAGGAGTACCTCAACAACATCAAGCTGGTCGACCAGGGCGTCAAGGAGATCACCGAGTTGATTAACAACTTTTACTCGGACGATAGGACAGCCTTCGTCTTTACGGCCGATCACGGTATGAGCGACTGGGGTAGCCACGGCGACGGCCACCCGGACAACACGAGAACGCCCCTCGTCGCCTGGGGATCCGGCATCGCGAAGCCCGCTGTCCGGCCAGCAGGGTCCGTCGCCCCCGGTCACGACGAGTACTCGGCCGACTGGAACCTCGACCGGGTCGGAAGGCACGACGTGGCGCAGGCCGACGTCGCGGCCTTGATGGCCTACCTCATCGGTGTGGAATTCCCGGCCAACTCCGTGGGAGAACTGCCCCTGTCCTACCTCGACGCGGAACCCAAGCAAAAGGCGGAGGCCCTGCTCGCCAACGCGCGGGAGATTTTGGAAATGTACGACTCCAAGGAGCGCGTCAAGGAGACGAACCAGCTGCGCTACGTCCCGTACAAGCCCCTGAGCTCGGAGCACGGCACCCCGCGGGAACGCGTCCAGGCGATACGGGCCCTCATCGACGGGGGAGGGTTCGAGGAAGCCATCGAGGAGACGGCGGCGCTGATGAGAACCGCGCTCGAGGGGCTGAGGTACCTACAGACGTACGACTGGCTGTTCCTGCGGGCGCTCATCACGGTTGGGTACATCGGCTGGACGGCGTTCGCGCTGACTACCGTCGTGGATCTCCACGTTCTCCAGGGCAGCACGCAGCCGCAGCGGTCGACCGGCGGCACGATATTCTTCTCGTCCGTCTTGGCCGCGTTGTTCGCCTCGTTCGTGGCGTCCCGCTCGCCCTTGACGTATTACGCGTACGCCTTCTTCCCCGTGTTCTTCTGGGAAGAGGTCTACGCGCGGAGGGAGAGTTTGGTCAGGGGGCGGAGGGCTCTTTTCGGACACGTCGCGTCCGCCGGCGATTTGCCATCTCTGGTTCTCGGGGCTGTGGTGTACCTGGGCATCGTCGAATCTTTGGTAAAAAAAAAAAGGCCGATTCACCCGCGAGTAGAGGAACGCGAAGCTAACCTGAGTGATGTGTAGGCGGTTGGGTACATACACCGTGAAGTTCTCACGGTGCTCTTCTGGATTGGCGCTTTCTACCCGTTGGCGCATGGCCTCTCTTTCCTTCAGAAGCATCCCGTCCTGACGGCCACCTGGTTCGTTTCGTGTGCGGTCATGGGCGTCTTTACGCTTTTGCCGGCGAACAAGGTTGAGAACATCACATTGATGTGAGCGGCCCCAAAGATGAGAGTGAGAGCAGTTGCTAACTCTCGCAGCGTATGTGGTGGACTGCTCATGGTAGTCGTTGGAGTTGGCTATCTGCTTTTCGAACGTACGATAGTCGCCAACCTCCCCGGAGTCAGCTCCAAGCCGGCGTTTGAGAACCACATATCCAGAATCCTGATCGGCGTCCAGGTGAGTGCCAACAAATTCGACTCCAACCTAGAACGCTTTCTCACCTTGATTCAGACGGGTCTCGTCGTGCTTTCAATTGACGTCACGCGGTCCAGCGCGCTCTCTCTACAGGCCAACAACGGTCTGCCTCGTGCGAAACAAGTGGCCGGATGGCTGGTACTAATCACCTCCCTGCTCGTGCCCCTCGCCCATCAACTGCAGCCCAACAGCCACTACATCCACCGGCTGATGGTCATATTCCTGGCGTTCGCCCCGGCGTTTGTGATCCTCACCATCTCGTACGAGGCCCTGTTCTACGTCGTTTATGCCACCACCCTGCTCTCGTGGATTCAGCTGGAGAGCCGCATCCAGGAGTTCACGGGTGCTCCCAACACCAACCCTCCAACGAAGGAAACCCAAAAATGCCAGACGCCCCCAAACACAGCCATCAAAGCGCCGCGCTTCCGCCCCCTGAGACTATCCGACGCCCGCGTGGCGCTCTTCTTCTTCGTGCTCTTCCAGTCCGCCTTCTTCAGCACGGGCAACATCGCGTCCATCTCGACCTTCAGCCTCGAGAGCGTCTGCCGGCTCCTGCCCGTCTTCGACCCCTTTGCGCAGGGCGCCATGCTCGTCTTCAAGATCATGATCCCCTTCGTCTTCGTGTCGGCGAGCCTCGGCGTGCTCAACAAGCTGCTGGGCGTCGCGCCGTCGGCGCTCTTTATGTTCGCCGTCGGCGTGAGCGACGTGCTCACGCTGCACTTTTTCTGGGTCGTCCGGGACGAGGGCTCGTGGCTGGAGATTGGGTCGACCATCTGCCACTTTGTCGTGGCGAGCCTGGTGTGCGTCTTTGTCGTGCTGATGGAGGGCGTGAGTGCCGTCTTCATCTCTGGCGTGGAGGTTGGGGACGGGAGCATCTGAGGAAGCGGCTTTGCGAGGGAGCCGTTGTGGATGGACACTGAAGGTTGGCAGTTTCCTAGCATTTTCGGAGCGTGAGGGGGCATCTGACCAACGGAAAATGCGGTGACTAACAAAGCATTTGGGTGGCTGCAACCGGCGCGGCCACGCAGAGAACAAACTACAGCTTCGTTACAGCACTAAAGTAATGCATCACATGGCTTGCTATGCTCACGAATCCTCCTATAACCTGGTGTGAAGCAGTGGCTTTGGTCTCTTCACGGGCGTAGTTTTCGATGCTTCTTTGCCGCCCATGAATCACTCGTCGTTTCGGTAGGGTCCGCGGTTTCATGCGCTGGAGTCTCGGCCCGAAGCTGGTCCGGTCCACTCGACGGATCCGAGTCTGCATCGGGTTCGGCGTGGGGCCGTGTCTCCGGCTCGGGGTACTGCCGCCTCGGAGATGTGAGCCTCGAGATTGCGTTTCAACATGGCATCAGATTCACCGCAGTGTCTGTATTATCATACAGACAAGACACACCATTCCTCTTCAGTCCACAACCTATATCTACAGGGTATTTGGACATTCCGTTCCGTCATGACAACCATCGCGCGCAAACAAGTACGCAACTCTTTTAATTATCGCTCGCCGCCTTGATGCCTCCAGCTCGCGGCAGGCCCTCTGCGCTTCGGACGCTTCGCAAGCTCTGCGTGCTTCTGTGCGTTCGCAGGCTCCATCTCCAAGGCAGAGGCGACATCCTCGGTGGCCACCAGCTCACTCGAGGAGGCACCACGCCCAGAGTCGACCCAAACTCCGCCTCCAGCCTCGATCGTGCCTCGCTCGCTTCGTCGGCCTGGTGTTTCGGTCAGCGTATCTGGCCCCTTGGATGTATGCCAGCGAAGTGACCAACTCTGATCATCGCGATCCACTCCTCGGGAGGCCGTTCCATGGTCCGACGAAAGTCTTCGCTGAGGTCCAGCGGGGGCGGGAACTCCATCCTCGTGAGCATCCCTTCGCCGGGTGTGTCATTGCCATGTATGTCATCACCGTGTATTCCACCGCCCTGTAAGATCTGCTCCGAGGTGGTCCCGTTATCCGTGGCCCGCGACTTCACCGTCGAATTCGTATTCTTGCTGAGCTGCGGCACAACCGGCGGGTTCACCTCATGAATCCCGTGCGGAGACGTTAAGTCCGAGTCGACCGGCGCGTTCTCCGCGTCGAGGTTATGCGCCGCCCGCACCTGTCTGCTCGTCTCGTTGCGTCGCGCCTGTTGCCGCCGCCGCCACACGTCGCGCTGGACGTTGCCGGACGCGCGTCCCGTTCTGCCGATGATCAGCTGGTACAGCGGCCGGAGGGTGGCGATGGATGCCGCGACGATGCCGATTCCGGGCTCGACGGTGCTCCATAGGGCGAAGTTTGCGGTTGCGTCTGTTCTTCGCGTCAGCGTCGAGATCACCCGCCCGTCGCGGGTGTTCTTACGGAGGAAGTTTGTCCCCTCCAGCAAAGTAGGGATGTAAAACGCTCGAACGATTGTAGCCGTGCTGCCGCTGTGTATCACAAACGTCAGCTGTTCAGTTTTCGACGAAACGATGGCGGCGTCATTGTTACATGGCGGCGAGTCCCAGGATCCCGACGACGACAATCTTGGTGCCCGTGGACATGTTCATCGAGCGGACGATGAACCACGGCAACGTGCCGAAAACAAAGTCCGCCCCGGTGTTGATGACGGTCGCCGCGATTGTCATGACGTAGATGACCTGTCGAGACCAGCACTTGTCGGGTGCTCGCGGGTTCTCGTTCCAGTAGGTCGATATCGGCCGGCATTGGAACGCGATCATCAACAGGTAGGTCGTCCCGAATACAACCGTGCCGACCATCAGGAGCCATATGATCCAGATGTGAATGCGGTCTATCGCGACGCGCAGGAGGAAGTAGCCCACGGAGATCTTGAGGAGGCATGTTGAGCAGACGTTCATGAGTTCGAGGATCCACCACAGCTGCGGCAAGGTGTTAGAATCGCGCGATGGCGCTTATCCTGACGAGGCTCTGTTCTTCGCCAACATACTCGTAAAGACTCCCGGCGTCCTTCGGCACTCAGCTCGTTATCCAGCAGACCGATGCCACGCGTCCCGCCGTAGATTTGCAATGCGGTGTAGACAGTGAAGAGCATCTGCGACAAATCAGCTCGACGACATGCCTCGCGGGTCTGCCCATCTCACCAAAAGAACGACCATGACCTTGTCGTCGTTCCCAAACGATCGAACGAGGAACGTCCGGCAGTATATCCTCAGTCCTACCGCGACCCACGCCAGGAGCAGAAACAGAGAAGCGACGGCGATGATGTCCGTCCTGTAAGTCGCCATGAAGTCGCCACACTCGACGAGGAAGCCATCGAACGCGACTACGGGGGGTGGGCGAGGTAACGTCTACAGGGCTTGCACAGCCTACTGATGGGAACTTGAGGGAATTGCACTGCGCCTTATGAGTCCGAAGATGATTGAGCTCCGGTGGGAGCACTTGGTTCTGACCGATGTCCAAAGAAGCTGGAGGCCAAGTTCGTGTGCGACATGATAGGACGAAGCGCACTCGCCCCCCGCACAAAGCATCACCAGAAAGCATACTGGAACATCTGATGAAAAGCTTGGCTTACTGCGGATGGCCCAGTATTGGTAGCTGCATGTGCTTGGCCGAGTATTGGTTCGAAACAGAGTTGGTACGAAACATCGTTGCCCATGGGAGTTGGCCAGGCGTGAAGGACAAACCCCGACACCCGCGTGTTGCTCGGGGCATGATTGGTGTGGTTGCGGATCAAAAGCCCGATTTGACATGGATGAGGAGGGGAGATATCGCCAGCTCATGTTCCGACTCGCGGCCGCCAACCTGGTCGTCGACAGGGTGAGTGTTCAGGAAACGTTCATGTTCTACCGTCTGTTGCAAATATGTTCAAGTTACTCGATACGCTCTCTGGCACACGCGAAGCGAATCAACTCTTCAGGGCTCGACGATTTGGCAAGCATCGTTCTTTGATGTCTAGATGTCGGCCACCAGGAGGTATGATCACGCCATCGTTACCTTGACACAGAAACTTACGAGCCCATCGGCAGGTTTAGAGTTATCCACCCTGCAAGTCCGGAATTGAGAAGCCGCTCGACTCAACAGGCTACACAGCACGGCTTCTCGTCTGACGTCGGACTCTTAACCCCCGCCTCTCCGGACCAGGATTTCCGGGTTCTGCTCACGCTCGCACGTGGCAACGTGGATGCGTGGGCTGCCGCAGAGCCCTCGCGCGTGGGAGCTTGGGACAAGATTGGCGAACGGACGCGTCTTTGCTCAGATGAAACGGGGAACGTGAAAGCATTCATGGAAACTGATGACCGCGAAGGATAGAGTTTACGATGAGGCCTGTAGACTGTAGTAGAGAAGTGTTTGTCGGGCGTATGAAGGGGGCAAGCCTTGCATACTTTTCCGGAAACCAAGTTCATAAGCAAACATCCGCGGACGGGGCGGAAAAACATTCTTGTCTTCATGACGCTGCTCAGTTTGGTAAAGTTTCTCGAGGCTCATTAATTTGCCACAGATGACGCTGGCCATCTACGAGACATGGGGTGGCTGCGTCACTTGCTCGGGCCTGTTTTCACGGAATCGGGTCCAGTTGTGGTCTACATGTATATTCATTGGAAGCCAATGGGGTAAAAAGGCTTCCAGGACCGTATAGGCGTCTGTCCTGCTGACTACCTCCAAAGCAATTTCTGCCGTCCGGAGACCCCGTTCAGAGACCGTGCAAACAAATAGATAGTCAGTGGCTTGCTGTATTTCCAATTCCAAAGCCCCTCAAACCTTGACAATACCATGAACTCTCGCCCGCTCAAGTCTTGCTTGCAACTTGAACGAAATGAGTCTCGCTGCCGGAGGCGTTAAGGGCCAAGCGGTGGGCTAAGTGCATATTGACATTGGCTCCAGGAACTCCCACGGGCTGTTCGCAACAACGTGTGGTTTCTGAGAGGGTGGAAATTGTGACTATACCTGTTGAGGACTCAATTGCGTCAGAAAACAATTGACAAGACTTTTTGGTGTTGCTCTAAAGAGGGCAGTTTCGAGAACCACGACGCATCAACAAAACACGATTGAACAGAGTACTTGCGAGTTATTTCATGCAGTAACTTCATGTGTTTATCTCGAAAGGGACGACACTGGATTTTATCGAACGGCTCGCCTGAGCATAGCACACGGCACATGGTAAGAGCAGTGAGGTGCAACATAATTAGTTGTTCATTCTATTTTCGCCATCCCCAAGAGCGGATCTCATGTCGGAGTGAAAGTGATACGGTGCTTCCAAGACCACTCGTTGCCTCTTGAGCTCCAAACAGGAATGAACAACCGTCCATTGTATTTTAACTAAGTTGATTGCGCCTCCGTTTGTTTGATTGCGATTTGCAAAAGTCTCTGCCTCATAGCACATCTTGACTAAACTCTTGGGGTAAATTCAAAGGCTGAACGTCTCAACAGGAGACTGAAGGGGGACTGAAAGCAGTCTTGAATATTTCGATACTAACTGGGCTGTTAACGCGTCTCTGTAGAGGTAGTTTCTGACTTAGAATTACTGCCGCTGGGACTCGACGGCAGTACTGCAAGCGGCCATCGGGTCATTCGAGTAACCCGAGTAGTCTCCATCTCAACCAGTCGTTCAGCACAGTGAATACGGCCAAATAGATTTCGAGAGGCTCGAGTTGTATAACAAGGTTCGGGCCAAGGGCTTGACCACCCGATCGTCGTGTTGAGAAGTGCCCCTACTGATAAGCAGCTCCTGTTGAAGTCACCTTGCTTTCTGGAATACAAATACCCACAGTTTGCCTCACATCCTATCGAAACCTCCATCTTCGTTCTCAACCTCCATCTTCGTTCTCAACCTCCATCTTCGTTCTCAACCGCCATTCGAGACACAAAGTTCGCGACGCTCCCCTCATCACACATCACAATGCAACTCATCAACATCGTCGCCCTGGCCATGGCCCTCGCCGTCCCAGCTCAGGTACGCCCCCGAGCCAAGAGTTGCTTCAGTAATATGTGTATGACTAAACCTTGGATGTAGGCTGGCTTCTGCAACACCCTCCTCGGCGCTTGTGTGTTGGAAACGGGCGAAAACCTCCGCTGCGACGAGGGAACCTGCAAGAACTATGACGTCAACCTCATGTGTTTCCCCAACGCGGAGGGAAAGGTCATCTGCCCTCCCTGAAGCCCTCCCTGATGGAGCCTTCGTCCTGCAGCAGCTTGGTATCATGGCGATTTCGGTCCGAGGAAGCAGACCGCTGTTTAGTGTACAATGTCGATGGAAGTCACCGAAACTCGGCATCCGTATATAGCTTCAAGTTGGGCCGGTCAAGATCGTCCCTATTGTCAAAATGGGCTTCATTAAATCCGTGATACTTTCGCTTCCGCCTCTGATGCCGATGAACAGTCAACCAACGTATGATCTAACCTCATCCCCTTGTTTCCCGATCCAACCAAACTTCCAAAACGCCCCTCTCTACGCCTCAGGCTTCACCAGCCCGATGCTGCTCAGCAGCGGCCTGTCGCTCACCGCCACCAGGTACGCCGGCGTCGACAGGTCGTTGACGTGCTGGATCCTGGACCACGCGGGGACGGCAAACGTGTCCCGCGCAGCCCAGCTGAAGACGACGCGGGGCCCCGACGGCGGCTCGACGATGGTCTGGCCCCGGCCCTCGTAGCAGTGGTACAGGTACGACGACTGCTCGCGCGCCTCGGCCGTCGTGTGGTGGCCGTCGACGCGCTCCGCCTGGGCGCCGAGGACGGGCGAGAGCGGCCTGCCGTTGACGGTGTAGTGGTAGACGGCGTGCGGACCTTTCTGGTTCCGGAGTTCCTGTTCCACCCTGGCCCATGGGTGTCTCCATTCGCAGTCCTCGGTCAAGCTGATGTCCAAGTCAGAGGGGGGCTAGATTGTGGCAATGTGAGGAACAACCGAGGGACTTACACGCTCGGGTAGCGGCTCTCGTGGTACTGCTCCGCAAAGTGCACGGGGGCGAACCTGAAGAGCGGGAGGTTGAGGGCGTCGAGCCAGACGACGGGGCCGTCGCTCTCGTTGCCGTGGTCGTGCCAGTGCCAGGTGGGCGTGACGACGACGTCACCGCGCCTCAGGGGCATCTTCTTGCCCTCGACGGCGGTGAAGCCCTCGCCGTCGATGATGAAGCGCAGGGCAAAGGCGATGTGGCGGTGCGCGGGGGCCGTCTCGCCCGGGTTAACGATCTGGAGGCCGCCGTAGATTGTGTCTGTGGTGTATGGCGATTCTGCGTTCGCGTGAGCAATAATCCCCGTGTGTTCCGTCTTTTGCGTGACGTGATGGGAGTCACTGTGAGAAAAGATGCGGGTTGTGTGTACGTACGCATGTTTGGGTTCACGAGCATCAGCACCCTCCTCTCGGCCTGCTTCTCGCCCACCATCTCGGCCGCCTTGTGCAGGAGGGGCAGGCTGTCGGCGTACTTCCAGATGTGAGGTTTCGCGGCGGGGGCGGGCGTTGGCGGGACCATGACGTTCATCTGCGACCACAGCGGTTCCAGGTGCTGCGCCGGGAGTTGCTGCAGATAGTCGTCCATGGCATTGACCTCGTGGTCGTCTTGGTGAGGGGAGTCCATGATGGGGCTGTGAAGAGGTGTGGTTGTCTTGGATATCTCGGGACGAAGGTCCAAGGGCAGACGGCGAGCAGAGTGAGGTTGCTGAACGGACAACGGCCGTGTAGAATGCGTAACTATCTTGAGCAGACGAAGTCGACTGCCAGACGGACCGTTTGTGAATGTTATCTAGACGAGGTTCCCCGTCGTCCCCGGACTCCCTGCGTCCCCCCCTCCCTGGCCCACAGACGTGCCGCGGAACGGCGCCACGCGGGACGGGGTCCGGCTGCATAGGTTTGTGGGATTTCCGAGTTCCGACGCGTCCGGCAAACACTATCGGAACGGGCTCTGATTCGCCTGGTCTGGAAGTGCCCCGGTCAGTTACCAAGAGGGGCACGATGGCATCATATCGACGGGAAACGCACATTAAAGGCGCGAGCATTGGAGACATTGTGCCTGTTCGTGTTCAGAACTGTCAGAAACAGCTTTCGTCACTCACGATACACACTCATCATGTCCTGGAACCGCTTGATCCGTTTCGTCGACGACAACGACGTCGAGCACTTTGGCGAGCCAGAGGTCACAGACGCGGCCAACGTCACGGAGCTCGCCGAGAAGAACGAGTTATGGGCCGTGGTCTACGACGGCGCCAGTCCCGTGTCAACCCTCACCAGGGGCGAACGAGTGCGCGTCAAGGCCCTCAGACCTCTGCTGGCGCCAAAGGACGTCCCCATTATCCGGTGTATTGGTCTGAACTACGTCAAGCACAGTAAGTCCACCAGCAGCATCTGATCCGTCTGCCGTCTGCCAACGCCGTCTACAGTCAAGGAGGGCGGGAGAACACCGCCGCCGTACCCATCGGTCTTTATCAAACCCTCGATGTCGGTCGCCTCGTGGAACGAGGACGTGCCCATCCCCAAGGTCGCCCAAGACGGCACCGTCGACTACGAAGGCGAGCTGGTAACGTCCCTCACTCCCTCGATACCACCACCGCAACCGTCACAGCTGACGAGAACGCAACGCAGGCCTTTGTCATTGGCAAAGACGCCAAAAACGTGCCCAAGGAGCGCGCCCTCGAGTACGTCGCCGGCTACCTCGTCGCAAACGACGTCTCGGCGCGCGGCTGGCAGCGCGACCCGTCCAAGGCGGGCGGCGTCCCGCAGTGGTGCTTCAGCAAGGGTTTCGACAAGTTCGCGCCGCTGGGCCCCGTGCTCGTGGCGCCCGCGGCCGTCGGCGGCGGCGGCGGCGCGGACGACCTGCTGCTGCAGACGTTTGTCAACGGCGAGGAGCGGCAGCGCGAGAGCACGGGGGACCTGCTCTTCGGCGTCGAGGAGATTGTGAGCTTCTGCAGCCAGGGCACGACGCTGCAGGCCGGGACGGTGGTCCTGACGGGCACGCCGTCCGGGGTCGCGATGGGCATGAGGCCGCCGAGGTATCTGGGCGACGGGGACGTGGTGGAGGTGAGGATAAGCAAGCTGGGGGCCGTCCGGAACAGGATGGTTTTTGAGTAGACGAGATGGACCGGTTCACATACATGGTGGATTCGAACATGATGTTGAGACTTGATAGTACAGGTATGGCCTCGACGCCCAGAGGGTATTGATGACATTTTGAAGCTGTCGTGATAGCTTCATGCCTGTGGGCTGCTGCTATCCCGGGTCACGTGGCTTGCTTATATAAGATACTCCTTATGTAAGATACGCCCACAAACCCATATATCAGACGATACCGCTCTGCAGATAGCTTTCAATATAAAAAGCCTTGACCTACCCATCTCCGTAGGCCTAACGGTACGGTTCGTGACAGAAGCTGTTACATGACGACTAGACACACCCTCTGGCCTCACAGACTGCCCGGCATGCTGTTGAGCCACGAAAAGTCATTCACGTCGAAGGAGATGGCATCCATGTCAAACGCCGCGTCCTGCGCGAGGTACGGGAAGGGCACGTCGTACGTCTCCTGGCGGTCGTCGTTGAGCAGACTCGGAATCGCCGGGTTCGCGTCCGCCGAGGGCATCCCAGCACCAGCACCAGCACCAGCAGGACCACCAGCAGCCGCCTGCGTCTGGGTCTGGGTCTGGGTCTGGGTCTGCGTCTGCTGCTCCTGGAACATCTTGGCCGACAGGATCTGCAGCGCGGCGGCGCACCGCCTCGGCGACGGGCCCAGGGTCTCGTGGTCGTGCAGGAGGGCCATGGCGCGGTTCCACGAGCGCGAGACGTCGAGGGCGGAGAAGACGGCGGGCCGCAGCCGCGCGGCGACGAGCACCGTCGCGGCCGTGTAGACGTAGAAGACGCGGTACCACCACGCCGGGAGGAGGCCGAGGGTCCCGTCGCGGCGCTGGAACCGCCCGATGACGGCGATGAGCTTCTGGGCGGCCTCGACGCAGACGAGGGCGCACTGCTGCGTGACGCGGGACGAGAGGTCGTCGCCGGGCTGGGACGGGTCCGCGCCGCCGCCGCCGCCGCCGCCGTGGGAGAGGCTGAGGCTGAAGCGGGCGAGCATGGGCCTGAGGAGCAGCATGCGCGCGTGGAGGAGTCTGCGTCTGGTTAGAGAGGAGCGAGGATGACGGGCAGAAAGGAGAGGACATGCCGTATTCGGAGGATGACGGCTTGTCGTCTAAAGACCTCGTCCAGCTGGGTTTCCGGCTCGGCCATGGTCAGGAAGCTCGGCAGGCTCTTCTCCCACTTCCTCAGCCCCTGGTCCAGTTGGAGTGCTGTTCCTAGATCTAGTTCGTGTCGTTCTGGACATCGTGGACCGAGGTGGTTGGACGATGCTGCTGATTTCGCCTGTGGCGTGGTCGAGTAGAAGGCGAGTACCGCTTGGTTGATGACCTCGTACAGCTCCAGAGACTTTACGAAGAATCCTTGATACCGAAGCCGGTGCAGCTGGCCAGCATCCTCTCCGGCAGTCCCCGAGTCCGGTATGGCTGGCAAGACCACGCCGGAGACGAGATGGTCCGAGATCATGGCCGGACGGCCGTGTGTGATGGCAATCATTCTATTTCAAGCATCGTCAGCCTTTTCCCCTAAAGGATCTGCAAACGAACTGGACTCACCGGTCCATGAGTATGCACCCGTGCCAGATCCTCGTCACAAGGTCCCTTTCGGGCTCGCTCGTGAGCTCAAGCGACGTCTCGGGGAGATGAAGCCCGAGACCCTGGGCGATGCGCACCGCGGACCCAACAACCATCCACGTCTGGTGCGGGTTGTTGGTGCTCTGCAGGTACTGGCTCATGATGAGCAGACACTGGATCAGCTCGATCGAGCCCGTGTCCCACAAGCTGAGCTGCAGCAAGTCCTGCGCCCTCGCAAAGTAGCCCTGGCTAGACGAGTCTCTCTGATCGGGGGGCATCGACTCGACGAGCTGCGTCGAGAGCGCAAAGACGATGTTGAGCGTGCCCACGAACACGCGCTCGTCCGCGTCGAGAGACGTCCCGGCAAACAGCGCCTGGTACGAGTGCTCAAACTTTTGCCGGTCGAGGAACGGATACAACGGGTCGACGTAGTACCAGTACAGATCCATCAGGTGGTCGGCTTGCTTGCGAGCGGGCAGGACGTAGTCCGCCTGGATACTCGAAGCACCGCCGCCATTCATCAACAGTGACGAGCGGAACAAGCTGCTCCGAGACCCTCCGGCCTGCGCCGTCGAACCGAGCCGCGCATCGATGGCGGCCTTGATCTGGTTCGTAAAGGACCCCGCGCTGCTGCTGCCAAAGTACTTGCCGCTCGCGACCCCGTCTTCGCGGACCGTGGTCATGGAGTCGACGACGGAGGGGCTGGCTTCGGACGGCGTCATGGGATGCCGCTCCATCCGTCCGCCGCTGCGCCGAGTCGGGTCCGGGCCGGAAGACGTCGTCGTCGACTTGGGCGTGGCAGCCGGGCGGGAGGAAACGGGCGGCAGAAGAGGCGGCGCAAAGGTTGGCGGTGGTGCCTCTGGTGGTGTACGGGTGATTCTAGGAAGCGTCCTTTCGGCCTCGGCCGGGCTGCCGTCGCTCGTCTTTTCGCGGGAGAGAGGCTTCTCGGCCTCGGAGCCGTAGGTGCAGCCGTCTCTCAGGTCCGTCCTCTTCCAGCAGTTGCCGCATGCTGGAGGCCCATGTCAGCACTTTGAAGGTCGTGGCATGCCGATATCGTGAATAGGGTCAAGGGTTTCGGACCGTGGGACCTTCACCTCACACTCGACAAACTTGACTGACACAACTCACCTGGTCGGGCTCCGTCACACTTGACTTTCCTCCTCCGACACCCATCGCAGGCCACATCGATCTTGATCCGCTTCGGCTTGGGCTCCATCGTCGTCTCCGTCTCCTTCCGGTCCGTCAGCTGGCCGGAGGGCGGGCGCAACACACATACGCGGGGGAGGATCCGGTCCCCCCCAGCCAAAGAGCCACCTCCCCAGAGAACGGGGAACTGGAGCGTACCGGAACGACGAGATTGGGACTTGTCTCGGAAGCAGGAACCTGTCTGCTTGGAGGCAACTTCCAGACTTCAAATCGTGGATCTCGGACTGTGTCCTGGATGTAAGCTTGCTTGCTGCGTGGCTGACTGGCTGGAGCGCGTGGACGAGCGAGGTTGGTGAGTGCGAAGCCGACTTCCGAGGTCACTGGGAGAATGCCAGATAAGAAAGGAGAGCGAGTTCGGAACGAGGAATGGAGAAGCGCGGAGGGCGGGTTCGCCGTTGATTTGTCGACCCTGATCCTTTCGGACCTTGTCCGAGTCATGTACGTGGTGTGGAGGCTTCTACCTACACCACCACAGCAAGCTCCCCTTTCTTCACCTCAACTCCTCATCTCTTCTCATTGGGTCCTGCGTCCAACTGCTTATCAATACGAGTGCGCCAGTGGCTTAGGACCGAGTTGTGGCTCACGTACCCAGCGTCCAGCAGACTCGTCCCGGACGAGCAGATGCTGGCTTCTGGCAGAGGCAGGGGTCGTCCAGAGCAGAGTGCCGCACGTGCTGCACAAGGACTTGTCTTTTGGCGAGCCGCTGGACGTGCGGTTGAGCGTGAAGCTGGATATGAGCTCTGATCCCGTGACTATCGTGACGGCTGTCTTGCCAGGATCGGATGAGGAGGACTGCTGCCCATTGCTCCAGGCTAATACTCGCCGAGTCGACGTGGTGGCATGGCCGTATAAGAGCTTGGCGTGTGAGGATTCGATAGTCTGGCCACCTATATCGTCAAGGGCAACATTTCGAGGGGTTCTACACCCATTGAAGCACAGTTTACGTGGCATGGACATGGTATCGGTCGAGTAACGGAGAACCGGGGAGAGAAGCTGTTGATAGTCTTTTGCTCAAGTCACATTCACCAAGAGTCTGCCGGGTTTGGTAACACGATGGTTGCATTTTGTAAACATGTGCAAACCGTGGTTGTATCAAGACTCGAGCATTACAAGCATCAGTTTCGTTTCGAGGGCAGCCTGCTCTCCTGCTCAGTCCTTGCGGTTCGCCACGTTTTCCACCTCGACAAACTCGTCTCCATCTTCAGCCTTTTTCTCCCCGACATCATCGCCCAGCGCGTGCTTCTTGCCGTCAAAAACCTCGGCAATCTGCTCCAGCGTGCGGCCCTTTGTCTCGGGGAAGAGCAGCCAGACCAGAACGAGGACGACGGCCAGGATGCAGCAGAAGACAATGTAGTACCTCCACCCGAGGTTGGCCATGCCGATCGGGTTGAGGAACTGCCCGACAATGAGGCCGACAAAGGTCGACCCCAGGGACACGGTCAGACCGCGGCCGCGGAGGGTGTAGGGCATCAGCTCGGTGGGATACGACATGAGCAGCGGCGACCAGGCAATGTCGTAGAAGAAGTAGTAGACGAAGATGAAGGCGACGACGGCGTAGCCGGCGCGGTCGTCCCGCGTGCGCGCAAAGACGCTCGTGAGGACGGTCCAGACGACGTAGCAGGCGAGCATGCCGGCGGTCGAGACGAGGAAGAGCTTCCTGCGGCCGAGGCGGTCGACCATCATGGCGCCGGCGAAGATGGCGGCCAGCCAGTTGAAGACCTGCAGGAGGCCGTTGATGAGGGCCTGGTCCTTGGTCTGGGTGATGCCGACCGTGTTGAGGACGATGGACACTGCGAGGAGCGTGTGTGTGTCAGCATGATGGAACTGCGGCCATGGTGGACTGGGGGAGAGAGGAGACTCACGGTAGTAGGAGACGACGGTGGACCCCGTCCACTGGGCGCCGAGACCGACAATGACGGCGATGAGGGTGCGTCGGCGGTTGGGGGCCGTCCGGAGGAGGTCGAGGTAGGACGACTCTCTGCTTGCTTCGAGCTCCATCCGGAGGTTGTCCTCGATCTCCCGGACTTCGTACTCGACGAGGGGCGACGACGGGTCGCCGGCGCCGTGGTATCGCACCAGAACCTGTCTCGCGACGTCGGTTTTGCCGTTGGCGACGAGCCATCTGGGAGACTCGGGCACCCAGAAGAAAAAGGCGGCCTGGAGTGCGGGAAGGGCACCCTGCAAGAGAGACGGGATCCTCCAGCTCCACGTCGACGGCAGCCGAAAGGTGCCGTAGGTCGACCAGGCGGCCAGGATGGCTCCGCAGAACTGGACGGTCGTGTTAGCATGTGTCCATGTGTCCATGTGTCCATGGATGCGTAGATTCATAGATCTATATATACATGGATCCATATGTCCATAAATCCAGGACATGTCAACGCCAGGGACACCAGACGTACGAAAAAGGTATTGTAGAGCGCACTGATCTTGCCACGCTGGGTGGGATAGGCAAGCTCGGTGACGAGAATGGGGGCGGGCTGGGCGATAAAGGCCGTGGCGGCGCCGAGAAGCCATCGCGAGACGATGAACATGGGCAGGCCGGTGCTCGCGGCCTGGAGGGCGGCGCCGAGGAGCAGCAGGAAGAAGCCGGCCCACATGGGCGTCTTTCTGCCGTACTTGTCCCCCAGCCACGTGGTCGGCACGAGGCCCATGAGCTTGCCGACGGGGTAGACGGCGTTCATGGCGCCGAGGACGGGCGCGCTGGGGTGGCCAAAGTATCCGCGCCACTGCTCGAGCGTCTGCAGGCCGTTCATCATGGCCCCGTCGAAGCCGACCGAGGCCGACGACACCATGGGGACGAGGAGCGTCAGGTTCAGCAGGAGCAGGTGTCTGGTGCGGTACCAGGGGGCAGGGTTGTCGGGCAGGACCTTTTGGGACCATGTCAGACTCGGAGTTGGCTTGTCAGGCAGACTTTTGGGGCATGGACTTTTGAGGCCATTCAGGGCTGGTGGGTGGTGGGTGGTGGTGACGATGGTGTGGATGATGAAAAGCATAGCGTATCAACGCAGACAAGGAGACGTACCGCAAGCAAGCCGGAGCCAGCCGCCTGAGCGGCCGTCTGCTTTGGCGATTTCGACTTGAAGAAGCCCATCTTGGAGTTGTGGTCGGGCTACACCGAGGGATGAGAAGAAGTTGCCGATGAAGAGTTCTCAGTCTCGTCTTTGCAATCGACTTTCAAGTCAGTCAAGTCGCCGAGCCAGGACCACCACCACGTCTGGGCTACGCGGACGAGACACGACAAGAGAGATAGATATACGAGAAAAAGCACATGCGAGTCACGGCCGAAAGCTGGCCTTGTTCCGAAGACTGTCGGCTGCCGTCACGAGGCCCCCCCCATATCTTCCCCAGTTTCGCAGCAGACAGACGCACTCGGTACAGAGTAGGACCATGTTATTTCCCCACGGGCTGTGGATTCTTTCCCCAGCTTCGTACGTCTTACCCAGCTTCTTCAGGCGGCGTGGCCTGGGTTCTCCCGGTTCAGGGGTTGTGTTCCTTTTGACGGAACTCGGGAGTCGGATGGCAGGTTTGGCTGTGGCTGGGACGAACGACAGCCAGGCTTAACACCAAACGTCCATCTCGTTTTGGCGTCATTCTCCAAGGTTGTCTAGGGTTGTCCAAGGTTGTGTAGGGTTGTCCAAGGTTATCTAGGGTTGTCCAAGGTTATCCAAGGCTGTCCAAGGTTATCCAAGGTTGTCCAAGGTTGTCCAAGGTGTCCAAGGTGAGAAGCATCGTCAGACCGAGCACACCGACGGACGGCGTCCCGAGGACAGACTTTGACGCAACCTTTTCCGCGGACGGTCCCCGACCACTCACCGTCACGCGGTCAGACTCGATGACATGGACACCATTCGAGTCATTGGCCCAGGACCACGCATCCCAAAGGGCTCCCCGAGGACGAGGCCATGGCGCTCGACGGTCTGAAACGAGTCTGCGGGGTGTCTGCGCGAGATCAATGCCGGCAGACGACGCCATGTAATTAAACTCGCCTCCCAACGGTCCTGTCCAGAGTCTCTGACTCTGTCAGACTCTGGTCGCTCCTCTCCCCGACACACGAGATGCTTCCGAACGAACGACGTCCCAGCCAAGGTCGCCGCCGCACAACGATCGCGTCCAGTCCGCCATGGACCCGCCGCCCAAGAGGATGAGGATGGATGCCGGTGGTCGGCTTCTCCCCGACATGGTGCACCACAACAGCAACAACAGCAGCATGGGATCCGTCGGCGGAGCCTCGCCGCCCAGCATGATGCGTGCCGCCGTCGATCATCAGACTCAGCAGACGCAGCAGGCGTACCAGCACGAGTACGCCCACGCCAACGCCCACGCCCACTCTCACTCCCACTCGCACTCCCATGCCCACTCCCACTCCTCCCCCGAGCAAGCTGATCCCAGGGCCACGAAGCAGCGGACGTGGTCCCGCGCCTCGTCGGCCTGCCAGACCTGTCGCGGACGCAAGACAAAGTGCGACAACGAGCGGCCCATCTGCGGCTACTGTAGAAGGGTCGGCGCGACGTGTACATATATCGAAGACTCGACGCCGTCCATGTCACTGTAAGTTTCTTGCTTTCGCCTCGTGCTTGTCCTCCTCGGGCAGACAATCGGAAAAAACGATAACCTTGTCTGATCGTCCGTTGCCCGCGTTTAAGCCTTACGGCTTCCCCCAAGTTGGGAATACTATAGATGGGACTGCTTTGAATAACTCCGTGTGCCGTTGAACAGATGCCAAGGTGTCGGGCCGCGTCTCCTGGGTGCCATAGAGAACCTGGCCAACCTCATCCAGCGCAACGAGGAGAACTTCCGGGCCATACCCCAGCTCAGCCGGGACCTCTCCCGCGACTCCACCGACTACCCGGACAGCCCGCCCATGCAAGGCGGCCGCGGGCAAGATCCCTTGTCCGGACAGGACACCAGCAACAACAACAACACCAGCGGTGGCGGTAGCGGCTCTGGCGGCGGCGGTGGTGGTGGTGGTGGTGGCGGCGGCGGATCCAACAGAGGAGCAGGCCACCTCTTCCTTTCCGACACGGCCGGCCTCGACTCGGTGCTCGAGTGGCCGATATTCCCCAAGCCGGTGCCCTTCGCCATCGACCCCTTCAGCCACGCCTCCCCCCGCAGCGGCGGCGACGTCTTCTCCCCGCGCTCGCCGCCGGCCATGGAGTTTTACGAGCTCTCGCGCCTCGTCGACCTCTTCCTGGCCAACGTCCACCCCATGAACCCCGTCGTCGACGCCTCCGTGCTGCGCCAGATGCTCAAGCAGGTCGCCGAGAACGGGCCCGACTGGTCCGCCGCCACGTGCCTCGTCGCCCTGGCCTGCGCCCTCGGCGCCATATCCCAGCGGCCCGGCCAGCGGACCCCGAGCGGGACGCCCCGCGGCTACTCGGTCGAGCCGAACCGCCACCTGGCCTCGCGCTACTGGTCCGTCGCCGAGAAGAGGCTGGGCTTCTCCATGGGCCAGCCCGGGTGGGAGTCGGTGCAGTGTCTATGCCTTGCTGGGTAAGTCGGGGGACCGGTCCATGACTTGATTCCCCCCGTTCTTTGACGAAATCATGAGCACAAAAGGCTTACCGGTCACTAGCATCTGGCACATGTACAACATGGATCCCCTACAGGCTTGGAAGTGTTTCAGCATGGCGAGCAACACGTGGTACACCACCGCGCTTACGATGAAGTAGGCTCTCCCCGACAACGCCAGCAAGGCTCCCCGATGCTGACGCTCTTGGCCAGGTTGACGACGTCTGCGGGAAAGTCCGAGACGCCAGAGTATCCCAACTCGCTCTCGCTTGAGCAGATGCTGTACTTTACCTGCTTCAAGTCGGAATGGTAAGGCACTGATGGATGCATGGACTGAACCATGTCATCACATCATCTAGTACCTAAACTAACCGTCGTGAATCAGTGAACTCGCCTTTGAGCTCGCTCTCCCCGGGTCCATCCTCGCAGGCGCCGACTACCCGTACATGTTCCCGTCGCCACCGTCCCTCGGACCCATCACCAACATCGACAACAAGACGCTCATGATGGACCAGCGGTCCTGGTACTACTACCTCGCCGAGATGTCCGCCCGCCAGCTCATGAACCGCATCGCCCTCGCGCAGAAACGCACCCCGCCGCACCCCACCGAGCACGGCATAGACCGCATGCTCGACGTCTTCGAGACCTTTGACGCCCAGCTGACGGACTGGTACGAGTCCCTGCCCCCGCCCGTCTCGTTCCAGGTCCCCAGCGGCGACATCACCCCGCTGGCCGACGACCTCTGCCACGTGCTGCGCGGGCGGTACCTGACGATGCGCGAGATGCTCTGCAGGCCCTTTGTGCGCCTGGCGTCCACCATCTCCATCGGCATCACCGTGTCCGAGCAGACGGTGGCCCGGGTGGCCGAGATTGCCTCGCGCGGGCTGCAGTACTGTCTGTTCAGGATCCAGGCCACGTCGTCGGTGCCTCACCACGGCCTGTGGTTGCAGCTGAGGGGGTTCGTCACGTGTTCGCTGATCCTGACGGCCGCCGAGAGGGCGCAGACGATCCCGTCGCTGAACGTCCCGACGAGGATGGTGTACCCCCAGAACTGGAGGAGGACCATTTTCGCGCAAAAGGATATCCTGTCCAACTGCTGGGAGTACGAGGAGGGCGGCATCAGCAACTGTGCGCGGGTGCTGGAGTGGGCGCTGGGCAAGTTTTCTATATAGATGACTGGTGTAGTGACATTTAATCTTTTGTAATTGCCTTCCAACTAATCGTGGACGGTGTCCTGAGATGTGAACCAGTGGGTGATATTTCAACCACGCCTGGACACCCATTGGGATACGAGAGGGTGCGTCCCATCAAATAGACTCTCCCTTTCCCGGTGTTGGATATGCTCATGGGCCACGGCAAGCTTTCTCTCATCTACGATGTGGCAAAGCCTGTCGGGGAGGCTTTTGATCAGGAACAAGATGTGTCGTCAAAATTCCAAAGAAATAAGTCAAGCACATCGGGGAGTCGCCATGGGCACCCCGTGTGGTGTGTCGTTGAAGCGGCGCTAATCTGCGCCGTCGAACCTTGGAATTACTGCATCACCAAACGGTCAGACCGACATAGCCGCCGGGGACGCACCGCAGAACGCAGACCCCAATGCTGCCAGTTGGGTGTCCCGCGGTAGTTATGTGACGGCCAAGTCGGCCGACGTGGAACTGTGCCTGCTTTTGGGCGACAAGGTTTTACCCGACCCAGCTGGAACCAACACCAGCTCACACTTCGGGATCTGCTGCCGAGCTGCAAGGCTCCGAGGGGGGGGGGATTCAAGCACCTCGGAATGCCTCCCCGAGTCCTCCTTCGGCCAGGTTCCCCGCGGAACGAGTCCATCTGTTGTGCCGCAGTAAGTCGGTGTCGTTAACAGGCGCTGGATGACCACCTGTTGATCGGAATAGAAGCCCGGAGACACCGTAGACGGCAGTTTGTTGTTGTGGTTGACAACGGCTGGAGGGGAGACGCCGGTCACGGACCCCTCTCTCAGGCATGCAAGACAGCTCGCACTTTGAGTAGCCGTTGGGGCGCACAGACACGCACCGAGTCAATGGACGAAGAGAAGGAGTATGTCATTCGGTATAACTATTGCGGACATCTCATCAAGAACTCCGGCAAGGCGACGATCCTCTCCCATTGCTCGCCTGCATCCGAAATGCTCACCGCAAAGCCTTGGTGTAAATTTGTGCATCGTGTGGTGAACTGTCGTCAGCGTTCTGGCAGTCGGCGAGCAGCGGTTGCCAAAGTTGCCAGAGTGTGCCAGATGCTGGCATGACGTAGAATGTCGGACAGTCGCCTGCAAGGTTCCCCTAACTCCGGTCCCGAAGCGGGGCTCGGCGTCTTGTGGGGCCGATGTGCCGGCGTGCTAGCTCCGAGCATCTCCGGCCGTCTACTTCCTCCGGTGTAATACCGCCAGTGTTCCACCTGCGCCAACGCGAGAGCTGCTTGCGGAAATTCCTCGTGTAGCATTCATCCATGCGGTACTGACGATGCTGCGGCACACAAGTGATGGCCGTCAGACTGGACACTGTCATGAAGACGTCAGCGACGGATGGGCCAGGTATCATTGGCGCCCGCACCGGCACGACATCCTGTAGCTAGTCTGTGATCAATGAGCCCAGTGGTATTTGACTGGGAGCTGTTCTGTAGGATTAAAATGTTCTGCTTCCTTTTAGCTGCTCAACATCAACAGCATAGTGCCATCATGTTGGACAGAATCGACACGCACATCCACGCCCTTCCCCCGGCCTACGTCGCGGCAGTCGAGGCCGCCGGCGGTGACCCGTCGGGGTTCGCTTCACCCGAATGGTCCTTTGACGGAACCATCAAGTCCATGAACGCGACAGACACGTCTCTCGGTCAGCAGCCCACCGCCTCTAGCACGCTCGCTTCGCTCCCGAAGGAAAGCTGACCACGTCCCAGCCATCCTGTCCGTCTCCGCCCCAGGCGCATCCATCGCGGGAACAGGCGAGGCCGGCCGCAAGCTCGCGCGGTCCATCAACACGCACCTGGGCGAACAGACGACGGGCTCGCAGTCCGACAGGCGGCTCGGCTTCTTCGGCGCCCTCCCGGACTGGAACGACGTCGAGGGCACCGTTGCCGAACTCGACTTCCTCTACCGGCAGCAGAAACTCTGCTTCGGCGTCACCGTCTTCACGTCCTACTACGATACGGCCTTGAGCACCAGCGCGGCTCAGCTTGGAGGGCTGCTCGACTCGGCGGACCCTTTGCATGTTCTGTTCGGGTCTGACTTTCCGTACTGCACGCAGGATGTCGTCGACGGCCAGGTGGACATGTACGACAGTTTTGTGGCCAAGGACCCGAGGGGGAGTCTGGTTTCCCCTGGTGCTCTTCGGCGGAACTCGATGACTCTTTTGCAGAAACACTGTCAAGGACACGAGCTTGACTGGGAGTTCAAGGCAGCTGGACCGTTGGACGAACAAAGTCCAAGCTGTGAGGTGTATTCAAGTCGGACATGTAGTTTAGCTACCTGCGTGTAAGATTCATCATGAAGCTGTCGTGTATATCAGTACGTGTCCCCCTGTGGCGTTGCCCATGGTCAAAACCCACGCCTACTCGGAATCAACCCAGTCAAAGGGTTCCCTCTGCTCCAGCTCCCGCCTCTCGAACCTCCGCCGCTCCTCGGGCTCCATGTCGGCCCGCAGAGCAGCCGCCTCGGCCGCCAGGTCATCGTCCATGTCCATGTCCGCCACCGCGTCCGCGAGATGCGCGTCCCCGTCGTCGTGCTCCATCTCGTCGTCGCTCTCGCCGCCCGACTCAAAGTCTCCGTCCTCGTCGTCGTCGTCCACGTCCTGCGCGATCCTGCGGCGCTCCTCCTCCAGCACGCGCCGGCGGAAGCCCTGCAGCGCGACGATGCACTCGTCGTGGCGGAAGTCCTCCCCCGGCCAGCCGTGGGCCCGGTATATCTGCAGCGGCTCCGCGTTGTCAACTCCCCCACCGCCGCCGCCGCCGTCGGGTCCCAGCACGTCCGCGTCGAGGTCCTCCGTCGGCGGCACGGGGAAGAGGTTCACGCCCAGTTCCGGCACGAGCCGCGCGAAGAAGTCGGCCGCCGGGTACGACTGCACCACGCGCCAGGGCTTGTTGCGCGGAACGCGGCCGACGCCGTACGAGCGCTCCTGGAACGGCGAGAGCACGCCGCCCCGGGCGAGGTCCACGATCCACCAGTACGGCCTGGTGCGCGACTCGGCCGTCCAGCGCTCGCCGCGCGTGAGGGCGACGGCGGTCGGCGGGAGGTCCATCGGCGGCCCCGCGGGCGTCTCGGGCAGCGGCAGCGCGGCGAGCTCGGCGAGTCCCGCGTCGCCGCGGTCGGACCACGGGGCAAAGTCGCCCATGTGGCGGAGGTAGCGCACGGCTCGGGAGTGCGGCGCGACGTTCCACGGCCCGGGGCGCGGGCCGTCGTGCATCGGCCGCGGGTAGGGGAGGTGGCGCAGCAGGTCGATGACGGCCTCGGAGCGTCGCAGCGCGCGGAGGGCGCCCACGTCGAGCTCGGCGTCGGTCCAGCCGCCGGGCGGGGGGAAGTCGACGTACGAGGCCGGGACGTAGGCCATGCGCGTGAGGGCGAGGTAGTACTGCGTGAGGCCCGCGGCTACATCGTCGCGGTTGTACGTGCAGTCGAGGGGGTGGTGGTTGGGAGGGAGATGAGACATGGCGTATGGGCCGCGTGGGGTTGAGCTGCCTTGGGTGTCTGGGAGCTGTGCAGTGTTACCACGAGGTATAAGAGTCAAACGTCTAGCACAAGAGAATCGTCACCGAACGAGGTCACGTTCGATGCTCAACGTCTGGGCGTCGACTGTGCCGCTTGCTGCCTGGACGCCGAGAAGACTGTGCCTCTTGCTGCCTGGACGACGATGGCAAACGCGTCGCGTCGGCTTGCTTTCACGCCGCTCTGCCACGGCTCCAACAGATGCAGCCGATATCTCGTCTCTTGGAGCTGCCAGGATGCTGACAAGGGTTTGATAGGCCAGACGAGAGCTGTCGAGCAGGGATTCCTGTGCCGGGTGTGACTCGGGATGGTCTCTGGTGCGGTTGGGTGAGGCGTCAGCAGTGTAAACGCACGTCACGACTCGAGATGTTGGGCAACGTGGGTGATTTGGATTCGGAATGGGCGAGCCGAGTTCACTCGTTGTCACGAGATTGTGATGCAGTGATATGTGAGACGTGGGTTGAGTTGGGTGAGTAAGTCTCACTCACTCACAGTGAGGGGTGAACTGTGATGTAAGATTCACTCTCACTCATCAGCGACATTGGGCTCTCATGATGTGTCTGAATTTTCATATGAGTACACTCGATACTGCAAAATCATTCAAAGCCCAAGACGACCGTTACGCTTCCATGAATTCTCACTCGACAGGCCAATCTCATACCATCTCTCATACCATCTCTCTCCATAATCTCTCTCATGCCATCTCTCTCAATAATCTCTCTCATGCCATCTCTCTCAATAATCTCTCTCATACCATCTCCTGCACCAATTGCGCCGCTGCCCAGTTCCTCATTCTCACCGTCGCATCCCCGACACGGCCCGTCTGTCCCTCTAGCAAGATAAAATCATGACCCTCGTGATCAGGAAACTCGACCAAAAGATCCAAGTCACCGCTCCCACAACTGACGTGCTCAGAAAACGCCCGAATATCATCCCTGAACGCGTCATGCTGGCCACCCGTGACGTACAGACTCTTTGTCGCGATGGAAATGTCGTCCACCCAGGAGAGATCGCCATCCATCGGCATCGCCATGGCCAGGTCGCTCTCGTCCGACTTTGTCCTCACAGGGAACCTCGGGTGCAGCAACTCGGACGTCGCCTTCGTCATGGCGTCGCTCGTAAGCATGTCGACGTAGTTGTTCTCCGTAAACGAGGCCGCCGCGACCTTGCTCGTGAGCCAGGGCGACACCAGAAACACCCCAGCCAGGCGTCCGTTGAGACTGACTGGCGGCATCTCGAGATGGCACGGATGGCAAATGTGCCGCGCAACCTGGCACGCCAGATTCCCACCGGCCGAGTCACCCCCGATGATCAGATCCCTGGGCTTCACACCCGACCGCAGCAGGTGATTCAACGCCGCCAGCCCCTGCGACAGCTGCGTCGGATACCGCGCCTCGGGGACCAGCGTGTACTGCAGTACCGCGACCGCCACGTCCGCCTGCGCGCCGGGACCGCCGACGACGTAGGCCTCCCAGCACCACTCGAGGTGGCCCGGCAGCAGCGGCACGACGTAGCCGCCGCCGTGGAAGAAGAGGACGAACTTTGTCGCGCGGGCGCGGTCGCCGAGCCACATGACGGACCCGTCGTCGGCGGGGAGCATCTCGACGTCGCGCCGGAGCTTGCCGGCGAGCTCGGGGCGGGAGGCGGCGCGCTTCCTCTCGATCCACGCTTCGTACGTCCGCACCGTCGGCGGTTGCAGGAACTGGATCTCGCGGGGCCGCATGCAGCCGAGGACGAAGCGGTAAAAGGCGCAGAGGGCAAAGTGGCGGACGGAGACGCCGCGCGCGAGGGCAAAGGGCGCGCCGTAGAGGAAGTTCCAGACGAGCTGCGCCGGTGCTGGGCGTGGCTGTTTGTGAGCAGAGTCCGAATGTAGCCACGAGAGAGAGAGAGAGAGAGAGAGAGACAGAGAGAGAGAGAGACAGAGAGAGAGAGAGAGAGACAGAGAGTGTGTATGGGTATGTGTGTATTTACTCACCGCGGAACAAGAGTCGAAAGACGAGATCACGCTTCTCGCCCAGCGAGAGCTGCGGTCTCGACACGCGTGCGGCCATGTTTGTCTAGGTATTTCCTTGACCACGCGCTCTCCACGACGGAGATGGATGTCGTCCGCGACTGTTGCCAGAACCAAGGTTCGTCTGTTGTCGAGAGTATTTCCTCTCGTGAACCAGCTCCAAGTCGAGTGTGTATGGGCGAAGAGCCGCCGACGATGTGCTGCCCAAGAACAACCACCACCACCACCACCACCACCACCACCAGAGTCACCAACCCCGACGCCCTCTCATCAAGCCGTCTTTGCCGCGGTCGAGCAGGTGGTCCGACGCAACGGCAGACACCAGGCATCAGAGGTGTCGCCCAAAAGTGTCAGACGGCGGGGGGTCCCCGTCTGTTCGCGGAGGCACTTGCACGAGCTCGACCGAGGGAGGGGACTGACAGCTTCGACCTGCCCAAGGTTTCCTCTCTACCGAGGCATAAAGATGGGGAGGATCTGTCCAGGAAACTGTTTGTTCGCACTCGTTTGCTTACGTCTTGCCGACACAGCCTTCTCCTCATCCCCCCGAGTGCGAGCAAAGCATCGCATCCCTTGATCGGGCCTAGGTTTCGCTTGGCTGACCCCCCCTTCCCATGTGACGTGCACCACGCGCAAGCTTGGATCCTGGGATGCTTTGCTATGCTTTTTGCGAGTGCGGATGCAAGATTGGTCGGCGTGGGATAGCTTACCGGACCTCGGCTTGGCCGTCCTGTGGCCGTCGTGAGCTGTTTCTACCGGGATGGAGGTTGTTGTCACCAGCTGTTGAAACGCATTCGTTTCGACGACCATGTTGGACAGCAGACACGCGTGAAGCCATCCGTCTTTCCAAGAAGATTTAAGTGAGGCGCCATCTTTCCTCTCATCCGTGAAGACTCATCCGTGAGCTGACATTGGTAAACCTTCACCTCCCGGACACCATGTTTTCTCGAGAAGGCTTCACGATAGACGTCGTCCACCGCTGGGTGAGAAACTCCGTCCTCAACCCCTACCTATCCGTCCCCATCGCCGCCATCCTGGCTCTCGCCTCGGCCAGAAACCACTTCGTCGTCGGACAGTCCAGCGTCCGCGTCGAACACGTCCAGCGCCTGGCCTACCTCGCCGCCCTCGTCAGCGTCGTCCTGTCCACGACAAGCTACCTCAACAAGTGGTCCGCCAACAACTGGGTCACGGACGCCACCTGGGACTTTGACAAGGAGATCGTCGTCGTCACGGGCGGCAGCAGCGGCATCGGCGCGAGCATCATCCGGCACATCCTCGGGCGGAACCCGCGCGCGACCGTCGTCGTCGTCGACCTCGCGCCGCTGTCTTGGAAGCCGCCCGCCGGCGCGCGCGTGCACTACTTCAGGTGCGACCTGACCGACGCCGGCGCGCTCAAGACGCTGTGCACTTTGATCCGGACCAAAGTCGGCGACCCGACGGTGCTGGTCAACAACGCGGGCATCGCGCGCGGCAGGACCGTCATGGAGGGCTCGTACGCCGACGTCGACCTGACCGTCAGGACGAACCTCGTCGCGCCCTTTCTGCTGACCAAGGAGTTTCTGCCGTACATGGTGCGCAGGAACCACGGCCACATTGTCAACGTGGGGTCCATGAGCTCGGTCGTGCCGCCGCTGAGGATTGCCGACTACTCGGCCACCAAGGCCGGGCTGACGGCCTTGCACGAGGTCAGCATGGGTCTTTCCAGGGCAGAACGTGTGAGAGGGAGAGTTGCCGACTGGACTGACTGACTGTTGGATAGGCTTTGCAGCTGGAGCTCAAGTACATCCACAAGGCGCCCAAGGTGCGCCAGACGCTGGGCATCTTCGGCTTCATCAGGACGCCGCTGGTGCAGTTTGACCCGGGCCAGCCTCACTTCCTGATGCCGCTGCTTCACGTCGACACCGTGGGCGAGGCCATCGTCGAGGCGTTGTATAGCGGTTACGGAGGAACCATCTACCTTCCAAAGTTTATGTCTTTGGTCACTTGTTTGGTAAGTGGACTTGGATTACGTCCAGCATCTTGAACGTTTCAACTGACGAGGTGTTGCAGAGGGCAGGGCCTGAATGGCTGTGGCGCGCCGCCCGAGAGACTACAGCGAGCGCCAAAGATGTTGACTACGTGCCCAGACAGAAGATTAACGATACAACTGGGACGTTTGACTTGGAGGGGACAGCGGGCGTGGTGTCGGATGACGGCAAAGTTTCTACGGTGTAAATAGCTCATTGTAATCAGAAGAAATCGACGGCCGAGTCTGTGATATCCCAAGATTCAAATGACCAACTTCTTTACCAATAAAGATTTAATGACCAAGACTTGAGAAGCAGGATATAACGACCAACATCCAGTGTCCAATGTTGAATGACTTTTACAACATCAAATTGAGAGCGCACACCAACTCCTTGCCAGTGACATCCGGCAGGCATCTATATCCGCCACCCATGACAACCAACAAACGACATGATGGCAACCGAAAGTGGTGCCACGCGGGAAGACTCTGTTTCACCTCTCATCCCATTGGCCAGTGGATAAGAGATGCTCCGTCATACAACTGATTCCAGAGCTTCCCATGATCCACACCGCATGGGTTTATGCTCGTCAACCGTCGGACGAAACGCCCAAGGGACGAGGGACGTGGGACGAGCCGAGGCATGGGCGATCCGGATGGACTCTGCGTCGAGTCGACTACGACATATTTCCTACCCTCCCCGCACTAATTAACCCCGAGAAATGTGAAATGATTCCCGAGACTTGTTCTTGATCTCTTGATCTGTTGGACTCTTCAATCCTTCAAGGCAGAGCTCGTGGCCTCTTGGCTATGCATGCCCAGTCTGCAAGAATCATGTCTGCAACCAAAGAAGCTTCTACTTACACCCAGCTCGCCTGCGTCGGCACCGGATTCACCGGAATCGGCCTGGGAGCCACGCTGAAAAGATGGTATGACATTGGCGACATTCGCTTCTTCGAACGGCACAGCAAACTCGGGGGAACCTGGTTCGCCAACCAGTATCCAGGATGCGCATGTGACATACCCAGCGCTCTGTACAGCTTCTCCTTCGAGCCCAACCCCGACTGGAGCCGGGTCATGCCTCGGCAGCAGGAACTATGGAACTACCTCAACGGCGTGGCGGAAAAGTACGCCCTCACGGACAAGATGGTCTTTGGCGTCAACGTGGAAAGCTGCGAGTGGTCAGAGGCCAGAGACCGATGGCGCATGACGATCCGCCGGTACGGAACCGACGACGTCTTCACCCACGAGTGCCAGTTCCTCTTCACGGCGACGGGCCAACTCATGACACCGCGCCCGCTCGACGTCCCCGGGCAGGAAACCTTCCGCGGCCCCGTCTTCCACTCGTCGCGGTGGGACAGCAACGTCGCCATCGAGGGCAAACGCGTCGTCGTCTTCGGCAACGGCTGCACCGCCGCGCAAATCGTGCCCGCCATCGTCGACCGCGCGGCGTCGCTCACGCAGGTCATCCGCTCCAGGCACTGGGTCATGCCGCCCGTGGACGGGGAGACCACGACCAGGATCCGGGCCGTCCACCGCTACGTCCCGGGCACCCTGGCCATCCAGCGGTTCCTCGTTTTCCTCTGGGCCGAGGACTCGCTGCGCGGGTTCTACGAGACGAGCGCGGGGCGGAGGTACCGGCGGGATGTGCAGGCGCGGGTCCAAGACTACATGCGCGCGACGGCGCCGGAAGAGTATCACGGCAAGTTGATCCCCGACTTTGAGCTGGGCTGCAAGCGGCGCGTTTTCGACGCCGGGTATCTCGCGAGCCTGCACGCGGAGAAGCTGACGCTGCTGGACGACCCGGTGCTGGAAATCGTGCCGCGGGGTATCAGGACGAAAGACGGCGTGGTCGAGGCGGATGTCATTGTGCTGGCCAACGGTTTCGTGACGGACAATGCCGTCGGGGGGTTGAACGTCGTCGGACGGGGCGGGGAGACGATCGAGCAGCACTGGACCTCGTTCGGCGGCCCCGAGGCGTACAACTGCACCATCATGAATGGGTTTCCCAACTTCTTTTGTCTCTTGGGTACGTCTGACGTCTGGTGGGAAACGGCCAGCTGACTGTTTTGCAGGGCCAAACTCCCTCACCGGACACACGTCGGCCATTATTGCGGCCGAGAACTCGATCAACTTTGCCCTGCGCGTCATCAGGCCGCTTCTCGAGGGCAAGGGGACGGTTGTCGAGGTTAAGCGCGAGGCGGAGCGGCGATACGTCGACAGGATGCAGGACGACATGCAGAAGACGGTCTGGTTCACGGGGTGTAGCAGCTGGTACCTGCAGAAGAGCACCAAAGGCGACGACGGCCAGCTGTGGAACTCTGCGACATGGCCGTATTCACAGACGTATCTGTGGTATCGGTGCCTGTTTCCCAAGTTTAACGAGCTTGACATCAGCGTGAGTTGTTTGATGGGATGGAGAAGACGTTACGTGCTGATGACTGGTAGGGATCCAAACACCAAGGCCAATGGAGGTCGCGCAAGTGGCAGAAGACTGTGCTTCTGGCATTGGCTGGTTACATTCTGTCGATCAGGTTTGGCCTCGTGCGGAATCCCCTGTCTCGAAATCGTTATTGGCAGCAGTTTGTGGTCATCTCGACCATTCTCCGACTGACACTGAAGGCAAAGCTGGCGGAGAGACTGGGTAGAGCATAGGAAATGGGATAATGAGGACATCAGGGATAAGAAATACTTACACAGGGATGAAAATGAAGAATATGAATAATTCGAGCAGTATCAAAAGCAGCTGCCCCAGTTCTAAGTGAAGACTTTCAGTCACAAGGTCTACTATCTACATACACAGGTGTTCAGTCCGCATTAGACTTATTAGATTAACATTCCAGTTCTTCAGATCATGGGATAACACTATCGTCAACATTAGCCACTTGTAAAAGACCATCTTCTGATCTCTTAGGAGCACACTCTCTTCCACGATACTGCTGACGTGCTGTATGTCAGACAGACATATGAAGCTCAAGGTGCCTATTACGATGTAGGTGAGACACGGAATAAACGGCATCAGTTCCCCCGACATTCCGGAACTGGATATCCGAGAAATGATCGGCCGTCAACGTCTTCTGGAAGCTTGCCACATGCTGCACCCCGCACTCTCCTCCCTCTCATCCGGGGACATACGTCTAACCCCGCGTTCGGGAATGTCATCCGGAAAGCTCACGACTCTGGTCTCACAAAAAGCACAAGGTCGCCGGACTTGGGAACGTCCGCCCACTTCGCTTTGGCTCCAACAGGCTCCCTTGCTCCCCGGTCGTTGACAAGCCCCATCGCATCACACCGTCTTGGCGCCCGCCCCATGCCTGAACAAGTCGACGTCTTGATCTGCGGCAGCGGCTCGGCGGGACTCTGCGCGGCCGTCTGGCTGGCCCGCTGCGGCGTCGACTTCAAGATCCTCGAGCAGCGGGACGGCCCGCTCCAGCAGGGCCAGGCCGACGGCGTGCAGGTCCGGACGGTCGAGATCCTCGAGAGCCTGGGGCTGTCGGAGGACCTGCTGAAGGAGGCCTGCCACGTCCTGGAGCTGACGTTCTGGACCTCGTCTGGCGACGAGGGCATCCGCCGGTCGAGGCGCGTGCCAGACACGGAGATGGGCCTGAGCCACCTGCCACACGTCATTCTCAACCAGGCTCGGATCAACGAACTGATGATCCGGGACATCCAGCGCTCATGCGGGAACACCAACATCCGGTACGGTAGTCGTGTGACGGACGTCAAAGTAGACGGCCAAACGGCGCGAGATCCCAACGCCCACTGCGTAACGGTGAAGACGGTCGAGAACGGAACCGAACACGTCTACCGCGCCAAGTATGTCCTGGTAAGACCACACACACCCTCTGACTGGTAGCTTTAGACACGCAGAATCTACTCTCAGACCGATCCCAGCTGACATCCTCCGCAAAAGGGATGCGACGGCGCCCACAGCGCCGTCCGGAAATCTCTCGGCTTCAACATGGTCGGCGACAGCACCGACGCCGTCTGGGCCGTCATGGACGTCTACCCCGTCACCGACTTCCCCGACATACGCAAAAAGTCCGTCCTCCAGACCGACGCCGGCAACCTCGTCGTCATCCCGCGCGAGGGCGAGGAGAAAGTGCGCTTCTACATGGAAATGCCGCCCGGCTGGGCCGCCGCCGACGTGACGCCCGACAACCCGCACCTGAAGGCGCGTCTGGAGCGCATCTTCCACCCGTACGCGGTGGCCGTCGCGGAAACGGCGTGGTTCTCGGTGTACGCCATCGGCCAGCGCCTCGCGGACCGCTTCACGCAGGACTACCGCGTGTTCCTGACGGGCGACGCGTGCCACACGCACTCGCCAAAGGCGGGCCAGGGCATGAATGTGAGTTTGCAGGACGGGTACAACATTGGGTGGAAGCTCGCGGCCGTGTTGTGTGGTCAAGCGCGGCCGGCGCTGTTGGAAACCTATGTGACGGAACGACAGGAGACGGCCAAGGATCTGATAGAGTTTGATCGGTACTTTACCAAGTTGTTCTCGTCGGCGTATCGAAAGGAGCACAGAGTGTCGTCCGCAGACTTTCAGGACTACTTTGTCAAGATGGGGAGGTACACGGCCGGGCTCGCTATCCAGTACAAGCCGTCCTTGACGGTCCAGCCAGGCGAAGAAGACGGTCTTGCTGCGGGCGTACCTGTGGGCATGAGGTTTCCCAGCGCGCAAGTGGTGCGTCTCTTTGATGTTCGGACTCTGCAGCTTGCCAAGGCTTTGGTGTCAGACTCGAGGTGGCATCTGATCGTTTTCGGAGGTCATGTCAACGATGAGGAAGCGAGAACGCGTCTCTTCACGGTATGTGCTACAACCATGCCTCGGCACCATTCTCGTATCCTTAAACGTCTGACTGTGTGATAGGTCACGGATAACCTGAGCGAAGCACTGTCCAAGTTGCCCCTGTTCAACAGGAGGGTTCATGACTTTCTCCATCCCATCCTCGTACTGAAATCGGACCGACTGCTTTTGGACGAGAAGAACATTCCTCCGTTCTATACGCCCAAGACTGGCAGGGGTGGGGTCCGGTGTAAGTCCGCAAACGAGTATCCCTGAATTCTGTGGAATTATCCTAACTCCCCCGATCCTGAGCAGGCCATCTAAACGTCTTCCTAGACGACCAGACGTACCACGACGGCCACGGCGAGGCCTACAAGAAGTATGGCGTGGACCCCAAAGTCGGTGCAATGGTTCTCGTGCGCCCAGATCAATGTGAGTGTGATTCCCGCCAGACGTCCATTTGTACTCATGGACAGCAGACGTCGCCCGCATTTTCGCGTTGGAAGATGCGGTGGGAGTCTGGAGGTTCTTTGAAGCATATCTGAACCCCACGACGAATGGCACAACTTCGGTCTGAGACGAGGGCTAAGATGATGAGCGAATGGCTGTATTTAATGGCCCAAGCGAGTTTGTATATTTGTAGTAAGAGTCAGCTTTCTGGCAAGGAGATAAGCAACGCCCCTTGCCGAAGAAGTTCAGCTCGGGTACATTGAAAAGGCTTGAGTTCTTTCAAAATAGCGTCTAGAAGAAATCAACTCCTCTCTTAGAGCGGCGAGGCATGTCCTTCTCCAGCTTCCTACAAAACAAATAGCCGCGAGCCGTCACAGAAGTCCATCACAAACTACCCAAGACCTGAGTTGTCACTGCTTTCTCGTCGTCTGCCGTCTTCGTGTGCGTATTCATTGCCCGAATAAATGCGGGGTTTTACTGTTGATGTGCGAGTATGGTGCTCTCTGGTAGCTGTGACTGAAGTGCAGCATCCACGCAGGCAGGCCGGATATGGTACGGCTCATATCCCTGACCAGAAGAAAAGGTACAATTGCCCTTTCTGTTAGGAGTATCAGGCGCCTCGGCTGTGATGCTTTTATACTGTGAATCGGCAGCCCACGTCGACGAATATGCCATGTCAACGTAGCAAAGCTATAGCCATCTTTGACCGTTCCCAGTGCTTGGTTCATGACCGACAAAATAGCGACTTTGATGATATTACTCCAAAAGAGACGCCGTATTATGCCTTTGGTCTCTCTAGAGCTCGATTGCTGTTTGCGGACACGATCAATGTTGCCGCATCCACAGTAATGAGCCCTCGAACCCTTGATCACGTAGCCAGTATTCCAAGTCACTAATTCAAGACGAAGGGACTTTTTAATGTAAAAAAGTAGCGAGGAATAGTGGCCCGAGGAACGCTTCAGCAATGGTTGCTCAAATTTCCTATTACATTGTGTTCCTCTCGGGGTCTTGTACCAAGCAAAGTGTTTCAAAGATGGCGTCTCAAGAGTTGCCCTTATCCTTTATAATTGCTACGTCAGTTAAGATGCTCCTGCTCTGGTCCACAAAACGCCAGCGATTGGAGCGACCCAACCTTGAATATCGGTAGAAGTGACATTTTGCTCGTAAAATTGATATATGAAGTACTAGCGCATGTTTTGACCCTTCCACTGGGCTTGTGTTGTGATACGTGGAGGGCGGTGGGGACGGAGGAAACAAAAAATGCTTCATTTGCGTGCGCATGGGATGCGGGAGTACAAACGTTAACATACTCATATATCGGTGGAAGGAAGCGGTCTACGCTACGCATGTGGCATCTTCGGTTCACGACTACTTATTAGAGTAGACGATCCTTCTTTAGGGGTAGTGTTATCGCGTTTATGTATTCAGCCTGACAAAACAATCCTTCACGTGTCATTTTCACGAGTAGAATCTTCAGACTGAGGACGCAACATGGAAGGCCGTAGGAGAGCTAATATCCGGGTTTGCTGTGAGCATTTCACTTTTACACGTACCGTTTCAACGAACTGACTAACAAGGACGAAGGACTAGCAGACGGAACTCGAATGAGACGAGTATGGTGTATATACTTGGGTAGGAAAGTGATGACGGCTGGTGATAACTAGGATTCCCGCCTCGTTTGCATCTGAACCAGACCGGACTTCTTCGCGACTGTTTCGCTGCCATCTATTGGACTTGTGCGATTCAACGAACCGAAAGGCTTATTCTTACAGACCGTTGCATGACGAAGCTGCCGTTCGGCTGCTTCGATACTCAGAATGGCCGGTCAGTTTGATTGGTTATAAATTCCTTTTTCTGAGCTCCCATGTAACTAGTTTGGAGTATTACACTGGTTAAGATGGGAAAGTAATCGTCTTCGCCTCTGTGTTTCCGTCGCCACATAGAGACGCAGCGTTGAAAGGAGCAGGTGATCCTCATCGCGCCACCGGGTCACACAACATCACGCATTGTTTAAACTCAGCTTTCTGTCGACCCTCTAAACTGCCTTGATGACTTGAAGAATCACTATTAGGTTCGACTTAAGACGGTGTCTGTGAGACAATATGTGCTAGAAAAGAATCAGGACTATCATAAAATGACCCCGGAGAGCTTGAGATGATCTGTGTCAAAGCGATTAAAAGCAAAGTGTCTACGAGAACGACTAAGCTCTACTTATTTCTTTGATGATTTGAGGAAAATACGGGTTAGGGACTGGCCACCCTGCTGTTAGAGGACGGAAGGGAGTCTGAAATGTCGAGTCCCATCGACGTCTATGGTCCGTAGCCTTAGTATACGTGCCACGCGGCATTTAGATAGGACATACTACTATCTGATATCACGATCGAGCCCAGTCCGACGAGTTCTGGCTGGGGCCCGGACCAGTTGAAACCACTTCAAGCCAGTTGACTAGAGACGCAGAATGTCAACGTGAGGGCAACATGGCCGGCAGCCTCGTATATACCGCGTGGATCTCGCTCTTCGTATGTTCCAACCTTTGTGCATTGCGTTTACTGTACGAATTTTTCTTGACCTTTGAAAGAAGAGGTCCTACCCGAATTTGTGATTACTTTTCAACAGAGCCAGAGACATACCCACGGACGTGGGCTGGCTCTTGGATACAATCACACGATCCAGTCTTGCTCTCTTCGTTCCAGACCTTATGGAGATCTGTGCGAGGGATTTGGCCTGCAAGTGAGAATCTACCGAGGACTATACCCTCAACTGTTCTCAGGACTAGATGACAGAAGAGGTCGGCATGGGGACCACGGCGCTTGGATCGCTGAGGTGGCTCGCCTTCTTTGCAGCTGCAGCCCTGCCGCAGCTCAGCCGCAAATGTTATTCCGTCCAAGTCAACATGCCGCCACGTTTTTACAAGAGTGATGATAATGTGCCGGGAAAGTCGGCGCGCGCTTATGTGAGGCCATCGTGACATGACCTTTTCAGGCGCCTTGCATGATCAGACTACCTGGCTCGCTTAGTTGGGCTGCACAGGTGAAATGCAACTACCGCCAGTCGTTTTTGCTGAACACATGCTGTTGTCGAGTTGCTACGCGTCCATGGCCGAAGCGCGCACACGATGGCCGTTTCAATAGGCGTAGGGGCGCGCAAACTACTTGAACAAGTTGCGGACGGGCCCGCACTTTAACTATTACAGGTCCTCGGAGGCGTACGACGGCTGCTTCATCCAGAGTAGAGTGTGGGTGCTGGCAGGAGAGCTGGCTGCTGTGGTTTTTCCACAAAGCGCTTATCGAGGCGTTTGTGTTTTCTCAACAAGCGCTTTTTGTTTCTTTCTGCTGCAGTTATCGGTGCGAGACACGCCTGATCAGAATCCCACCTTCTCTGCCTCTTGGAGGTGTTTGAGGGTAACCGTATCTGGTCATCGCTAGGAGTCATCGCCTTTTACACGTCTGACGTAAGAAAAAGTATCTCATCATCGGATCGAAAAATCCGGCCAATGACTTCTTATTCGTTGGTTTCCGGATGGTGGCTTCGTTGTCGTAACTCGTGAAGCTCGGCGGCCGTCATCGACAGGACTGGATCGCTGTTCTGGATCGCGATCTCTCGCGGCGTACACGCCGTTCCACAAGTGTCGTCGGACCAGGCCCTTCTGGAAGAGAGTTCAAGGCCGTTCTGCGCCATGTTCAGCCACAGTAAGCGCAAAGTCGCCAGCAGTCGCCAGCAGTGAGATACACGTCCCCCCCCCCGTCATCATGAAGTCGTCGCCAGGACCTCTTCTTCCCTTCTTTGCTTTCTGGGCCAGCCCCGACAATCAAGAAAGTCCAGAACGGTCGACATATCGAGGCGAGCTTATGTCAGTGCAACCCAGACCTCTCATTTCCCGCGGGACCCAAGCATTCGGGACCATCTGTGTGACTCCTTCTCGCCGCCCTTGCTCTCGGTTCAGCTTTCCCAAGATTGCAAGGCGGCCCTTGACATGGCCTGGGCGGTTAGTGGTAAAGCCACGTCAGTGCGAAGAGATTGGGGCGTGGCCAAGGACGCCCTTGATCTCTAGCGCTGGTGCCGAAATGGAGGCCGCCTTCTTTCTCGCGATGGCTTCGCTGGCCACCGTGCTGATGTCATGTGTTAGCAGCACACCTGGGCCATGAGCCAGACCATGCGAGGGCGTGAGAGAGAGGGTAGAGGCTTGAATATAGCCGAGGAGGATGTGGTCGCGGGCAGGCAGTGTCGGCTGGGTATACCTTTAATCTGTTTGTCAGTGCTGAGAGGGAGAGTTGGACGTGAACATGGACGAAACGACGGGCTCAGCTACGTGCGACGCATCACGCGCATCAGGCGGCCGTGTAAAACAAAACACCAGATTCTCGGTGACGGTCTGCACCCGGCCGAGTCGTTGATGCGGAATGTTTTGTTACCGAGAGTTCCCGCCGCATGATGAGGAATTCCATAACAAAAGGGTTACAGTTTCACACCTCGAGCTCTCATCCCAGACACACCAGGGTCCTCGCCAGTAAATCTACTCGGAAGAAGCCGAAGCCCAGATGTCCCCATGAACAGCAACGAGGGCCTCCCCTGCTGTGTTCCGCACCAAGATTTCAAAAACAAAGTCGCTCGTCGAACCATTGAATCAGAAACAAGGTTCCGGCCGGACCCAGGCCCGGGGTAAGGTGGGTGGCTAGAGTGACACAGGCTATGGGTAAAAGAAAAAGGCGGTTCTCAAATGCCCATGGGTTGTGCTGTCTCTCACTCCCTGTGGGCGAGATGAACCCAGACGAACCTCGGAAATTTGAGGCTGAAAGCAAGGGGCAAACTGGCCTTTCTCAGCTGGTCGATGGTGAGGGGTCACTCGGACGATTTCGACCGTGGGCAATGAAGACCCGCGAAAGATGTTTTGAGATGCACGTTGTATCAAGATGCAGAAAGAATATTCACTATGTAGGAGTGGGTTCACAATGTACCATGTGTGGGAGGGACGGGAGAACAAGATGGAAGTAGATAATATTCTAATTCTTTTGTAAAGTTGTCCAGCTGCTGTTAAATATGTACTAAGAAATAATTTGCGGAATCTAGTTCCGCTGGGTATCCCGAACCAATGCTCCGTTGTCCTGTTTTGTCTGTGTTCGTGGTGTTGTCTGCCCTCTCGCCTTGTGTTCGTGGTGTTGTCTGCCCTCTCGCCTCGTAGTCTTTCCATAGGGATCTCTGATGACCCCCTCCCTCTAAGAACGATGTTCGTCCGTCGTAAGCACATCTCATAATATTCTCAAGCCGTCAACACCGCCAAAGCGTTCGAAGCCATAAGACCATTGCCGCCCCTCAGCTCGGACGTGGACGCCTTCTTGAGCATGCCCGCCACCGGCCTCCTCAGCCGCAGCTCCACAAAGTGCCCAACCACGCTCTTGACCTGCTCCTCGAAGGACTGGAAGCTCATTCCAAACACCTCCTCGGTCGCCGAGGCGTCGAACACGATAGGCGTCGTGCCCACCGACCCGCTGCTGCTGACGAGCTTGCGCTCCACGGCCTCGGGGAAGTTCCTCTTCGCGATGAGCTTGGCATCGTTCCACCGCGCCTTGGTACTGAGAATGTAACTTTGGTTGCCGGGGACAGACGGCAGCAGCGCTTGTACGTGTGCGCGGGCGACGTCGTCGACGTGGACGGTCGCGCCGGGGAAACTCGTGCCCCATTTCTTGCCCAGCAGCGTCGCCAGGACCACAGCGTTGGTGCCCTTGAGCACCTCAGTCGTGGTAGTAGCCATCTCGTTACGGCCGAGCACAAAGGACGGGTGGAGGTGGACGATATCAAACGCGGGCTGCTCGCGCGCAAGCCACGATTCCGCGCCGACGAGGGCAGCCACCTTTGAAGCCGCATAGGCCGCGAACTCGCTCTCGTACGGCTCGGGCGCGAAGGCCGCGCGCTCGTGGGGCTGAACCGCCGTGGCGCGCTTCTCGTGGCCGTCCATTTGCGCGACGGACACGAGGGCGCAGATGGAGCTGGTGATGACGACGCGGCGGACGGTGCCGGCCTTCTTGGCGGCCTCGAGCATGCCGATGGTGCCGCGGACGGCGGGTTGCACAAAGTACTGCTGGTGCAGGTGGCCGGGCACGGAGTCGGCGGTGGCGAGGGGCGAGGCGACGTGGATGATGTGGGAGACGCCGCGGACGGCGTCGTCGTAGGCGCCGGCGGCGGAAATGTCCGGCACGATGGCGAAGTTGAGGCGCGCGCGGGGCAGGTTGAGGGCGAGGATCTGCGGCCGCGAGCGGATGTGGGCGGCCTTGGTCTCGGAGCGGACGGCGCAGCGGACGGTGTGGCCGGCGCGGAGGGCGTGGAGGAGGACGCAGAAGCCGATGTGGCCTGTTGCGCCTGTGATGAGCAGAAGCTCGTCGGGGAGGATGCACAACATGGTGGTTGGTGTAGTTGTACGGGAGACTCGATGTGAGTGAGGACGAGTAGCTTGATGCGAGAGGTGGTGTTTCAACAAGAGAGAGACGGGAACGAGTGGAGGTTGTCCGTCTGCTTGTGTTATAGTTGGCAGTCGATTTCCCAGAAGAGATGTCGGCTGTTTGACTGAATATATCTGTACCAAGCTCTCTCGGATGGGAAACTGGTGCGAGGTGGGAAGGGGTCATATATCTACTCGTCTGGGCTGGAGAAGAGGCGTTCCCACTACTTGCCCCTCAGAGGTCTAGATGCAAGGTTGCAAGTCCCCTTTCCTTGGCCATCTGGCTGCCGAGAACCTCAGATAGATGAACGCCACGTGCCTGGGTGTGAGACAACGAAAGGACCCTCGTTCGTCCCAGGAATCCCATCTCTGCGTCCCACGGTAGTGTGTATGGTGCAGGCCAAGAGGTCAAGGGTGTGGCTGTTCAACACAAGCACGGCAAAGCACAAGACGGCAAAAAAAAACAAGTGGAAGTTGCCGTCGCCGAATCATGTACTGCTATATGTGTGGTGGTGGTGTGTGGCTCTGGAAGCTTGCGCGGAGCCGGCGTCAGTGAGCCCAGCAAGCTCGCTTCCTCTCCCGTTTGGCTTACAGCCACCCCCTCCCTCTCGAGCTTTTGCCTCTCTTTGCGGTCTGTGGTTCTGTGATGTGATGAGACGAGCTGGCCAACGGGTCTCGACAACAACGCTCTGCTCTGCTGGTGCTGGTGCTGGTGCTGGTGCTGCTCCCACTGCTGCACATGTAGGGCTGGCGTGGCTTTCCGCTAAGCCAAGGTCACGCACGCAGTCGGTCATTAGTTTTGACGCTTTACGTTCAGTTCACAGCCGGCCCAGTCCCCTTCGGCTAGCTGCGTGAGAACCAATACCCGAGTGGTCAAGTGGCCGAGGGCGGTCCATGTCGAGCCGCACTGACACGGACGACCAGCATCATCCCCCTTGGGCGTCGACCACCCAGTGTTCCCTGATTGGGTAGACATAACGATGAAGAGAAAGCAAGAATAAGGGGGGGGGCGAATGGTTTTGGGGCCCAAAAAAGCCTTTGCAAACGTACTCACCCTCCATTCGGCAGCGTGGGTTAAACCAACGTGGAAAAGCCAAGCCTGCACATCCAAGGAGGCTGTGAGAGAACGAGACTCGCCAGACACACACTATCGACCCGCAGATTAACGACTTCATGCCAATGGCCATGCATGGGACTGGAGCTGAATGTAAAGCTGGAACAGAATGGGTTATTCTTCCCGTTGGTGTTGCGTCTAGCGAATCGTGGCTGTCTTTGCACGACAAGGTTGGATGAGCATTGATGTGTTCTAGACTGGTCCCTTCGAGTGCCTTTTTCACTATCACGCACTCACTCACCAAGTCACTCACGTACTCACTTACTAACTCGCTCACTCACTCACTCTCACTTACCCTGCAGGTTACCCCAGCAGCTCGACCCCAATCGTGCCACGCAAAGCGCCCAGCCAACCGCCAGCCATCAAGCCACGCTGAAAGCTCTACTGGCGTAAGGTCCCTCGTGGCGTCGTTCTGGCTGAGGCCCATTCGGCCTGTGGGTGGCACCCCGAGTCCTCGCTTCCACGACACTGCACGAGTTGCCGCGGTCAATATTGCGTTGCGCTTGCGCTTCTCCTCCCGCAAACCCGGGGTGGCGTGCCGTTCGTTGCGTTGCGATTGGCGATGGGGTCCTCTGCCTCCCACCAACACATCTCGCGACGGGAAAGCAAAAGAAAGAACGTTGTTCGTGAGTGAAGATGAGACGGTAGTTGTGGCAACGTCGTATTTTCGTATTCTTGGGCATACGCGGTTTGCCGTACCGCAGCCGCATTTGCCCTGCCCCCTTTCCAAGTGACTCAAAAGTTTATTCTTTTCGTCGTTGGGTGGGTGTTTGCCTCACTCACTCCCACGCACACATAAACATCTCGGGACCGTTCAATAGTCTTCCATGGCCGAGTGAACGCTCGGGTGCTTCTACTTGTTCGACTCGCGGCCCAGTTGTGCAGTAGACCGGTCCTCTCCGCGCCAACACATGGGACTATCCATCACTTACTTGTTCTCACAGCTCACCATGCGTCGGTCCGTCTCTGGTCTCCTCATGCCCTCCGTCATCGCCAACCCCTCCTCTCCTCCCACTCGCCCGCTCGCCCGCTCACTCCCTCACTCCCTCACCTCACCCCGCAACAACCAACAGCCGGAACCAGGGCCTGCACACACGTCTCGCTACCGACAATCTGGGCCGCCAGGAAACGCCCACCTCCTTAGCATTGCGTTGCAGTCGCACTCAGAGCCCCCGCCGCCGCCGCTGCCTCTTGTCTTGTCTCTCCCGAGTCCCTGTTGACCAGTTCCTTCGCGATCCTCCTGCGTCGTACAAAAGGTGGGGTTGACTTGTGATGTGACGGGCCACGGCATGAAAAGGAATGTGAGCGAAAGCGGGTGATGGGGAGACAGTTTACCCAGCCAGTTACCAGCTGTTCTGGACCGTCCTGTGATGGCGAGGTGATGGCCTTTTTGCTACTAGGTACTCTGTACGCCGTAGTTTTGATCGAACTAGTAACAAGAACTGCATACAAACCTGCACAAACCACGACAACAGACGCTCAATCCCCCTCACCACTCTTCAGAGGGATGGATCGCTGGGTGAGACAGCAGCGCGCCACCTCGTCTCATCATCGACGCCTCGTCAGCGAATCAAGAGACCCGTGGGCACAACAGCACCCTCTGCGATTCGTGCACAACTGTTCTCGATTTTTCTTCTACTGCACGCATCTTTCAGTCTCCTGTTTTTCTTTGCTTCTCGGGTATGGTTTCCGCGGGGACGTTTCGGTTGGTCGTCACCCTTGTTGTCAGCGCACGCGGCAGGATCACGAGAGAGATGCGCCGCACCTATACAGCCTGCATGCAGCGCATCGCCATCACCTTTCTTCTCTCCTCACCACCATCCACGCCTCGCCCACTCGCACATGATTCTCTCTGGTGGAGCCACAGACGACGTGAGCCAAGGCACGGCACGGGCCCCTGCCTCATGGGCTCCATGACCAGCCCAGCCCAGCCCAGTCTCGCTGCGCTCAGTGATTTGTCCCATCTGTGCTCCCACATAAGCCTCTTCGTCTCAACTTGTTTGAGTTGAATTAAAGGCGCGGGGTTCAGATAACACACACACACACACGCGCATACACACAAGCACGATAACAATGGGGAAGAAGAACCGGAAGGATTCAGGGTAAGTGAGGGGTCGATCTTCCTGTACACCCGCGCGACGCACATACAAACATACAAGACGGGCGAAATAAACGCGCAGACAGCCGTGACCCCTCTTTTTTGGCACGTCAACCACGGGCGGGAGAAAGGGAAAAAGGCAGCTGGTGAATTGTCTATTCGCTGACTAGAACGTTTGAAGTGAGATTGGAAGAGGCAGAGGGCACGTTCCAGCTGAAAGATGAAGACGTCTGTTCATGAAAGATGAAGACGTCTGTTCATGCGTCTTTTCCCCGAGGCTTGTTGGGGCAGATTCGCCGAAATTTGACGGTCGATTTTCTGTGCAGAAGACACACTTGTTCGCGCATTGCGCACTCGAGGCGGCCAGCTGAGGAATGTTGTGTTGTTCGCGCTGTACAGTAGATCAGACTGCAGGGTGATGCTGGCCTCGGCGCGACCTCCTTGTTGTCTTTACAGCTTGCGATAGCCTCGCAGGAAGACAGGCAGTTCGCGACCCGAGCGCGCGCTGGTCTAATGCAATGGCAAGGGATGAAGGACCCGCGGGAGGATTGAGGGCTATTGTTTTCCTTTTCCCCCTTATCTGGCTGAGACGAAGAGAAACAAGGAATTCTCAGGGTTCGATCCCATGTCGCCATTTTCAGGGGGCAGACTTTTGGGACGACAATTGCTTTGTGCGTGGGCTGTTCGTTTTTTTGCCTTCTTTCCCCTCTTGATGCATCGGATCACTCCACATTATGTCTTTCGCCTCATTCCAACAACCAAAAAAACCTCGGACTTGGTTACACAGGACTTTTCCCACCCTTGGTCCCCTGATCGGCTGGATCAGCGGCGCGCCGCGCGTCAGCGAACCCTCGCCAATCGCGCCTCTGGGCGGGGGCAGAGAACGGAGATGTGACGAGTGTGACTGATGCCCAGCATTCCTCCTCCGTCATTCTGCGAACCAGGCCGAGCGCGAGCGATCGGCAGCTCTTAGAGGTCGCGCCGGCGCTTCCTCCGCCAAGCAGACCGAAGGGTGGATACCGAGGTGAGGGTGTGCCGTGAACAAAAAGGACCCGCTTCTCGGCCGGTAGCGGGTCCACGCCCCGGGACGTTGATCCGTCTACCCCGGCGGTGGATGAGCTGTGTGCAATTACGCACGTTCCCGGAAAAAGCCGTTGTGCTTCGTCTGAAAACAGGACAGGTTGCAGTCCGCAGTCCGCAGGTTGCAGAAATACATTGGGCCGAAAGAAAAAAAACAGCGACAATACCTCGGAGGGCATTTGGACATTACGGGACCGAAGCAGAGGGGAAAAGACGTTGCCGGGACAGATTGACATCACCCTAGGTGGCTGAGCTTCGCAGAGGTCTTTCATTCGCCTCACCCCCCCTTGATCATTCATGACCCGTTGACGAGCATCGGATGAAGGGTACCGGCCAAGTTTGTCCAGCCATCGTGACGCGCAGAATCTTCACCCGTCGTCGCCGTGTCGTATTGACGCGCGCGCAGAGTCCTTGGCCACATTCGTCCACGTCCAACGATTGATGTCAACGGTTACGCGTTTGAGATGCGTAACGCGCACACCGCCCAGCGGATGTTGCCGAATGGCTTCGTAAACCGCCAACCACCCCACGCTGACTGATCGACGACCGCTCGCTTCTTTTTTTTTTTTTTTCTCGCTTTCACCCTTTTTCCAAAGAAGCACATGCACACCCCCTCAAGTCCCCTGTCTCATTGCGAATTCGAGGCTCGCGTCGGGCGGTGGCTTGGGTGTCATCTCGAAACCAGCCGGCCGAAAATCTCCCGACGATCTCGCATCTGTGCTCTGCTGATCACGTTGGCGACTCTTATTGCGGTCCCTTTTCACGCGCTCGAAGTACTGCGCCCTCTTTTTTTTCTCTTTTTCTTGGTAGCTGCCGTTAGGGTCGATCGTGCTGGCAGCTCTTTGACAGGCGCCACCTTGGCGTTGAGCCCTTCGGCCACAAACACCACGCCCTCGGTCCCGAAAGCTGGGTGACGACGGTGAGCGGTGGCCAGCCACACACACACACACACACACGCGGATTGGCATGACGAGATTAAGGTTTGCAGTCAAGCCATGACACCACACAATCGACTGTCGATTATGTACGATGCTGCCGACTGTTGACGTACGAGGAGATGGGCCAATGAGGTCCTGGGTCAAGTCACCCTCAATTCTTACATGATATATGCACCATTGCCCACTCGAATCTTGATATCACACTTGATGGTTGCCAACCAGTAATGCTGAAAGAGTTACACTCTCTATGGCGGCCATCCGACGTTGTTCTACGTGCTTATTGTACGCATAGCATAATCCGATACGGGCAATTGCGAGTTAATTGTCGACATTTGGGTGTGTTGCCCCATCTATGGCCTGGATCGGATAGTTTCTGTACCGGTAACTTGCTTGCGTAAAGCAGTTTATTTACCGCAATGCCAATTGCAGCTATCTTTAATGACCAAAACGAGAGCGTTTAACTAGCTCATTCGATGCTTGGATTACTCGCATCCCATCCTGATCGCTTAATCAACCTGTTTAGTGTGGAAGGGCGTGAACGCAGCTCGAAGTGAATACGCCATGGAATGCCTCAAATACGGCATGAGTACTTGATTCATGTTTACATTCTTGCATGTCGAAAGCTTCGTGGATACAAATCAAAGGATAGATGTTTCGGCTCAACGGAAAATCATGGCACTCCTGCCTGCCATCAATGGACTGCGGAACTTCCGACAGAGCGCCATGCTTGCAGCCCGAGTCTTACCCCTTACCTAGGCTACAGTGAGACTGTGAGATCGTGGATCCTGGGGGGTGAAGTTGAGTAGTGATGGTGGCAGCGTAGCTTCTTGGGTGTGTAATGAACCGGGAAAAAGGTTGATGATGACGGCTCAGTGCAAGCAAAGTTTTACTCTTGCCTTCACTTCCTATCAACCTACTTCTTCATCATTCTGGAGCTCGTTGTGAATCAAGCCTAAGAAGAAACCGCTGCTTGCCCTTCCAAATCCTGGTGAGTTCCTTACCATCGTCGAAAATTATTTTTTAGTCCCCCATTTCCCTCTCATGTAGACTCCGCGGACTGGCCATGGCTTCTTCGTGGTCTGACATGAGCTAGGTGTGTGAGCTCATGCTTGGTGATGTGTTTCACATCGTCTTTCGAGGCTCAGTCTCTCTTTCACAGATTCTATTTGGCGTCTTATTTGACCAATGTGGTGATTCAAGTTCGGCGGACCGGTTATGCCGCTGTTTCTCAGCGTTGATGTAACCCATCTATCTGGCTCCTGGACCCCCTATAACAGTCTCCGATCTTCTGAGAAGAATAGGGCATTAGACTCATGTGCAAGCTTCAAAATAACCGAAGCACGCGTCGTGATAAGGAGCGGAAGAAATGTTCCAATGAATAGCTATCTACCTCTGTCATAGACGCTGGGAATTCTCCGATTTATCTCGCGATGCGCTGTGGCATCTTCTTAGTTGAACAATCGCTTATCGTTCCTATTCGTGACTGTCTCCATACTGACAAAACGAATCAAATTTGAGAGAGTCGACTTTTGTTTGAAAAGCTACTCATATCATGTCTCTTTGCACATGGGGGAGTCGCTTTGCTGGTTTGACAGGACCAACTTTCAGATGTTGACAAAAGGATATCACCTTGAAGAAGCCAGCAAAACGTGGGTGTATTGCTCTATCCATGAACTATCTGCAGAAAGTGGACTTCCCCTGCGTTCTAGCAACAGCTCAGCTAGATCTATGTAAACTAGGGAGGCGAGGGCATGAAGATGAAGACCAAATGTTTGCCCTCGAGCAGGATATTGGGCGCAACACAATACTTTTGTCCTGCTGAACAATGTCTTTTAAACTCTGCCATCAAAGACGACTTGACTCCAGCGGCAGACTCGCTTCCTCAGCGTTGGTAACTGTCATAACAAAAGTCGCCTTCCCTCCAAGATGGGTTGCTTTGCGTAACTCTAGATAAGGTATGGAAGCAACGAAAAGTGACAATATGGAGCTGAGCTCAGAGTTATGAAAGCCCAGTATCGTTAGATGAGACTGCATTACCAGCTTTTAGTTGACGACCTGGAGCTGAGCGACATGCGGACGTCAATAGAGACAACCGACGATCAAGTCCGTCAAGTCAGTGCCGCCGATGTTGTGCAGAATGTGTGCAGAGCGGACTCACTATGCATCTTGCATAGGTGGAGAGACAGAACCTGCGATATTTGCGGCATGTTGATACGCATAGCCACGCGCAGCGGCTTGCGTGTTTTGCCAGGTCTCAGCATGGGACCTCGGCGCTCGTCAATGGCTGGGTTGGTGGGAGGCAGTCCGACGGCGACATGTCGACACTGCGCGCTTTCTACAACCGCTGGTGGCACGGTCGCTGCACATGAGTCACTCACGCTGGTGCTCCACCGGGACGAAAAATAAGTCACCTTGCTGTGGCGGCTCGGATGTTGGTATATACTTCGGGCCCGACGAGGCTTCTAGCTGACGACAGTGTGATTCCGGCGATCCCCCGCCTCCGATGGCCGACCTCCCCACCAGCCACTCTTCGCGGGGGCCGAGTGTCAACCGTCACCAAAGCGCCCCCGACTCCACCAGCCTACCAACCGGGCTGGGGCACCGGCTCCGGGGTCGGAGTCTCTAGAGTACAGCTTTCGAAGTCGCCACGCTGTGCAAAGCGCACTGCCACAATGTCGCAAGAGCATCTCTACAGGTATGAGATGCGACCGGCAGAGCCACCGAGCAGGGCTCAGCGAGCTGCACATCGGATGGCAGCTGCCTCAGACCTAGGCTTGTAATTACCCACCCCATGGGTACCCACGGGTTACCCAGATGATGGGTTGGGTAAAAGCTTTACCCATGGGTCTGACCCAAATAGTCTATGAGGCTATAGGTACCTAAAGTATTACCTATAGGTATCTATAGGTACCTAGCGAAATAGTATTCTAGGTAATAGGTAATTATAGGTACCTAGGTAAAGTACTAAAGGAAAGGTAAATAATGAAATATAAATAATTTATTTTTTAATAATAATAATTAGTAAAGATTATTAAATAAGTTATAACTATTATTTATAGTAATTATTTATAGTAATTAATACTAGAAATAATTCCTAGTTTCTATAAAACTAACTATTACTAATAATACTTACTCTTCCTTATTACTTAGTTTTTCCTCTTCTATATTAGTTTCTTCTAGTTATATATTAATCTTTTATTATTTAGCTTATATTTTCTTCTATTATTATAGAAATATACCTTAGTAATAATAAAATTGAAATTAATCTATATTATAATTAGGTAAAGGTAAATATAGAATAACTAGGCTAACTAGTATATAGTAGAAAAGGTTAAAGCTTAAGCTACTAGTAATATATAGGAATTAGTAGGTAAAAATAATATTTTTCTATATAATAGTAATTTACTTTATATATATAATTACTAAATTAGTTACTAGATAAAAATAAATAANTAAATAAAATAGAAAATAGTAAATATTTAGTAATATTACTTATATTTAAATATTTTAGTTAGATATTACTTAGCTATTTCTTAGAAAGTACTAATTATAGAAGATTAGTACTAGAAGTCTACTTAGCTAGTTATTTATATAGTAATCTTATAAATAAATTATTAAAAAAGAGCTTTTAGAAGAAATAACTTAGTACTTTTTTAGAAATAATAGATTTCCTAAAAAGCTATTACTATAAATTATTAGATTTATAGTAATCATTTATAATAATCAACAGTAAACTTACTACTAGTACAATATCTATACACTTTTTTTTTAATAGACTTTTTAACTAAAATCTTCTTAGCTAAAATCTTCCCAGCTAAAGTTTTACAAGCAACTAGGGTTTTACCAGCAACTAGTATTTTACGAGTAACTAGTATTTTATAAATAGCTAGGGTTTACTAAGTAACTAAGGTTTTCTAAGTAGCCTATTTAGCTATAACAACAGTACCACACTCAAACCCTACTTTTTAGCAAACTATCTATAAAATAATATTTAATTAGTAAAATTAAATAAAAAAAGAAAAATAAACTTATACTACTAAGAAATAATATTAATAATGGTATTATTATTAGATTAAGTAGTTAATATATTTAATAGAAATAATAATTATTTTAGTAATTATTTTAATAAAAAAGAAACGAATATTATTTAAATAAAGAAGGAGCGAATATTATAAGTATTAAAAAATTAAATATTTCAACAATTTCAAATAATTAAAATACAAAACTAGTACTATTCGAATTATATAGTTATTCTATGTATTAAAACCTATTTCATAATAAATCTCAGAAGATAAAAATAATTATTTTTTTTTCAGGAAAAAGCACCAGTATATAGACTACTATAGAAATTTATCTCTAAATTTTTCTTTTTTAATTTCTCAAGATTATCTATCTTATAACAACAATAACAATAACAATAATAATACTAGTAAAATAGTAAAAAAAATTATATTCCTTCTCTTTTTAATATAATACTAAGGAATATTCTTTACTAATAAATTAATAGATTAAAACTTAAAAATATTATCATCTTTAAATTATAGTAAATTATTAAAATCCTTACTCTATTTATAGTAATCAATTATATTAATTAGAATATAAACTATCTTATAGGCTTTAGTATAGGATAAAAGAGAAAAATAAATAACAACTACTCATAGAATAAATATATAAAAAAAGCTAGAGCTTATATTAAGATAATAACTAATAAAGAGAAATATCTAGAATATATTAAAAAATCACTAAAAACCTAGGAGAACTAGAAGATAAAAGCTTTCTTCTAGAATACTAAATATTCTAGTATATTATAGTTAGCCTATCTTAAGATAGAGAACTAGGTTTACAATAATATTTATACTACTATATAAGTTTTTACTACTAAGAGATTAGGATATTTACTTACTTGAAATAGTATATAGAAAAATACCTATCCTTTACAAATTACAGTATAGTATAATATTAACTATACTCCTCCTAGTACCTAATTTACTAGAGTTTAGTATAATAAGAAAAACCTACTAATTAGTTTTAATAATAGTAATAATACCTAGGAAGATATTAAACTTATGAATTTATTTATATAGATAGAAGAGACTTTTATTAATATAAATACTTATAATAATTTTAAGATTAGCTAATAAGTTAAAGAAGTCTAAAGTATTAAGTAAGAGATTTAGAAGATTATAGAGTAATATAAGTAGGTAAGTATTATTTAGTTACTATAATTAATTACTATAAATACTAATAATCTATAGTTAAATAAGAATAGGGAATTCTAATATTTCTAAAGAGTTTTGTTTACTATATTTAAGTAGTTTTATATAAAGTTCTAATTTTAGTATAACTAATTTAGTATTATGTTAAAGATTATTAAGGAGAGCTTTATAAAGAATAGATGAATTAATAGTTTTACTCTTTTTACTAAAGAGGAGTTTTTATTCTATTATATCTTTATGAAATACTAGAAAACTGCTAGTATACTAATAAAGTTTTTTTCTTAATTTATAGAATAAAAAAATAAGTAATATTAGAATATTAAAATATATTTACTAATTATTTTAGGTTTTGTAAATTTAAGTATTATTTTATTTTTAATATTCCTAGCTATCTCTATATAATTTATAGTTACTACTATATTATTAACTATAAGCTTATTCTTCTTAATATAGTTTAAGAGGTTTATAGTAATAAACTAAAGTTAGATTAGTTTATTTTTCCTAGTCTTACTTCTTTATAGTAAAGTATTCATCTTATTAAGATTAACTTATTTACTAAAGAAATAGAAAAGAACTTTAAAGGAAGTATAAAGTGGATCCTGTTCTACTTTTACTTCTAAATCCTATTGAAGGTATTCTTTATATTTTAAGAAAAGTACTAATAAGAAACCTAAAGCTTAATAGCTAAGCTAGACTTTATTTTTATCGAGGAAATTATAAAAGAAATAAGATAAAGGAAGTTAAATCTAGGATTTTTATTTTATAGTAATTAATTATAGTAATTAGTAGAAACCTTTATATTATATAAAACTAAAAACTTTAAATATATTTTAAGAGTTCTTTTAATAGATTAAAATCTTTTTTAATAATATAACTTATTTAGTATAAATTATATAGAGATTTATATTTAGATAAATTAGTTAAATATCTTATTTCTTTTATAATATACTTA